>PVHP010014600.1:0-39914 GCA_004024765.1 Zapus hudsonius
AGTGTTGACATGGGCATGATCTCTGGCAGTGTTGTTAACTGCCCTTGAAGTTGTTCCAAGAAGAAAGTCCCCCTACCAGACCAAAGTGATTCCAGTCACCAGAAGAGTGACATGCTTTGGATCAACAGGTTCCTAGATAAACCATGTTTTAATGGAAATTAATTGTGCCATGTTTTAATGGACATTGAATAGGAAAATGTTTAATGATTGTGTTCTGGTGAGTCTTGGGGTCTTGACCTATCTTTTGGGGTTTTGTCCTGCCTACATGCTGTTTAGTTTTGTATTTGTGACTGTACTGAGGGCAGAAGAGCTGGACTGCCCTTCAGCTTGTCTGTAGATGCCAGTTCCTTTTGACATTATGTCAACAGTTCTAGTAAACCTGCCCTCTGGGTATACCTGTTTGCTCTTTCATTTTTCCTGGACTCTAGTAATTTCTTCTCCAAACCCCGTGGATTCACACCCCCCCCCCAGCTGACCAGGGATTTAGGACTATTCATTTAGGATATCTCAGGGCAATAGCCACCTAGAGTGTGTATGAAAAGTGCACTCTATGTGAATATGTATATGTAGGTGTATGTGGCCTCCAGCACTGAGGCTGCAGGAGGTTTCTGTCTTTCTTTGTGATACCAATATGGGGGGGGGGAACATTATGGGTGAATACAGGACATGGAAAACTAAGGAAAACAAGAATATTAAAGGGTTTTATCTGCTTTCTATGCTTCTGCTAGCAGGATACAGTTAGCCCCCTTGTGATTCCTTCCATGTAATAGGAGCTCCCTCTTTCCTCAGCCTCAGACAGAAACTCTAATAGAGAAAATATAAAAAAAGGGTATAAAATAGGGATGTTGGGGTCTTAGATCCCAGGGAAAATTCAGATCTCTCCCTAACCAGGTAAAAACAGTTCAACTAGAATCAGAACAGAAGCTTCAAGGCCAGATTTCCTCACCCCCACACACCTGCCTGAAGAATGGGGGGAGGGAGAATTATGGGATGGCTGGCTAGCTAGAAATGGCTAAGCCCAAGGTCACAGAAGAGAAGGGAAAGACAGGGCGGGCTAAGCAATTGGGAATTCTACTACTCCATAGCCTGCCATTGAGGAAAAAGGTTAAACAAAGGAAAGAAATATAAAGGATGATGTGCACATAAAGGCCTCTAAACAATATAGGTGAGAAACTTGGGCCAGATCTGAGGGGGTCTTTTATGAAAATTCTTCTTCCTGTATGCTAATGCCATAAGTTACAGCCTTTGTTCTTCCATGCATTCAGCTCTGAGAGAAATGTTGTATTATTTCAAAGCTTCTTTTGTCTTCCTTGCCCTGTACAAACAGGCAATGGGACCTGAGAAGAGGAAACAGGCTGCAACACAGCTCTCGCTGTATGGATTATGCTGCTTTGCTAGGCTTCTCAGTGGCTGGGAATCTATCAGGAAAATGAGACACCAGGGACAGATCCCAGATGGACACTAAGAGTCCATAGAGCCTTGACTCCCACTCCTATTGGGTTATCCCCACTTGCCAGTGTGGCTGCTGTTTTGTCTTCTCTACCCTTCCCTCTGATGGTAGATATCAGGGTCCTTTTGCTCACAAGCCCTGAGCCTAACCCTGGGGATATTCCTGATGGATCTGCCTACATGGCTTCTCTGCTTTGCTGAACCAGGGAGACTTCAAACATTGGAAATATCAGGATGCTGAGCCCAGGATGAAAATGAGTCTATCTCAAGTTGCTGCAAACCAATGAGGACTTCTTATAAGAAATTTGTTGTAACTGTTTTAAATTTGCTTTGTCTCTCCATGGCTTTATGGAACTGCTAACAGAAAATAACCTAAAGATTTATGCTTGAATTCAGAAGTATGTTCTGCTTTCATATTTAAAACGTGTTTCAGAGAACTTAAAGAAAGGAAGTGATAAAATTAGTAAATGATAAAGTTTATGTGTATATTCTAGATAAACATAAGTCAAATTTGATCAACTGTTTTTAAAAGGTTATTTTAAAAATCTTATTAATAACATGAAAGAGAAATTTATGTCATTTTCTTATGTTAAAGGCTTTATGGTAAAGGATATTCTGAGATTTGGCCTCTTCCACAAAAGTTGTTTGGTACATTAATGATCCCACTGAAAAGGCTCTAAATACAATGTGGATAATATAAAGAGAGGAACAAACAAGTGATATGTTTGTGCAATAAAGAATGCCTTTAATGAAAGTTTTGATGGTAGTTACAATGATATAATCTGATTAGAAGGATAAACTGGAAGGGAAACTTTAATGTTGGATGTTAAATGTTTGATGACATAAAGAGATAATTATAGAGCAATTACAAAGATTTTAAGGAAAATATATGTGGATAACATTATTAGTAAATATTAACAGAAGAATGTTTAAAGATATATAGATAATAGTATATAAGAGGAAACAAATATAAAGAGTAATAGGACTTAAAAATATACATCTGGGCCTCGGTGCTCGCTCCGGCCGCTTCCCCTCGGCTCGATCCCGAGCTGCCCACTGCCCTCCTGCCGCCCACCATGGCCCTGCTGCACTCCGGCCGCGTCCTCTCCGCCGTGGCTACCGCCTTCCACCCGGGGCTGGCCGCCGCAGCCTCCGCCAGAGCCAGCTCCTGGTGGTCCCATGTAGAAATGGGACCACCAGATCCCATCCTGGGAGTCACTGAGGCCTTCAAGAGAGACACCAACAGCAAAAAGATGAACCTGGGAGTTGGTGCCTACCGGGATGATAACGGCAAGCCTTATGTGCTCCCAAGTGTTCGGAAGGCAGAGGCCCAGATTGCCGCAAAAAGTTTGGACAAAGAATACCTGCCCATCGGGGGGCTGGCTGAGTTTTGTAAGGCATCTGCAGAGCTGGCCCTGGGGGAAAACAGCGAGGTGTTGAAAAGTGGCCGGTTTGTCACTGTACAGACCATTTCTGGAACTGGGGCCTTACGGATCGGAGCTAGTTTTCTGCAAAGATTTTTCAAGTTCAGCCGAGATGTCTTTCTGCCCAAACCATCCTGGGGAAATCACACCCCCATCTTCAGGGATGCCGGCATGCAGCTGCAAGGTTATCGATACTATGACCCCAAGACCTGTGGGTTTGACTTCGCAGGGGCCATGGATGACATTTCAAAAATGCCAGAGCAAAGTGTTCTCCTGCTGCATGCCTGTGCCCACAACCCCACAGGTGTGGACCCACGTCCAGAGCAATGGAAGGAAATGGCAACGCTTGTGAAGAAAAAGAATCTCTTTGCCTTCTTTGACATGGCCTACCAAGGCTTCGCCAGTGGGGATGGCAACAAGGATGCCTGGGCTGTGCGACACTTCATTGAACAGGGCATTAACGTTTGTCTCTGCCAGTCATATGCCAAGAACATGGGCTTATATGGTGAGCGGGTGGGAGCCTTCACTGTGATCTGCAAAGATGCTGATGAAGCCAAAAGGGTGGAATCACAGCTGAAGATCCTGATCCGTCCCATGTATTCCAACCCTCCTCTCAATGGAGCCCGGATCGCCTCTACCATCCTCACCTCCCCGGATTTGAGAAAGCAATGGTTGCAAGAAGTGAAAGGCATGGCTGACCGCATCATTAGCATGCGGACCCAGCTGGTCTCCAACCTCAAGAAGGAAGGCTCCTCCCACAACTGGCAGCACATTACCGACCAGATTGGCATGTTTTGTTTCACTGGCCTAAAACCTGAGCAGGTGGAGCGGCTGACCAAGGAATTCTCTGTGTACATGACAAAGGACGGCCGCATCTCTGTGGCGGGGGTCACCTCTGGCAATGTGGGCTACCTCGCCCATGCCATTCACCAGGTCACCAAGTAATTCCCCACATGCCAGGGAACAGAGACAACCTTTCCTTCAGCCTCTGCTGTTGTGAGATTCACATGCAGGATGAGGGAGGGTGGATGGTGGTAAGCGGATCATTTCTTTCAGCCACAGTGCATAACACCCAGCGAGTGAGTGTGTTCCTGGCAGAAGCATGTAGTGAAGTAGGGCAGAGGCTTCCACAGCTGGAGTCTGGAACTTCGATGGCTCTAAACCAAACTCTTCCCCATCATTTTGTCTCCAACTTCTCCGAAAGTGTTTACACTTGCAAGAAAGTCGCAGCACCAAAAAACCTGTCAGTCATGACACTGCAATATTTCAGAGCTTTAACTGAAGCATCAACAATGTGACAGGTTCCTCGGTGGAGCAGCTAAGATGTGCGTAGCTCATATTAAAGGCTGTGGGAGAAAACCTAGTTATGTGGCTCACAGTCGTCCTCATGTTTGTCCTCTCTGCGTGGAGCAGCTGATTCCACAGACCACCTCACAGAAATGATGCTTGACCAAAGCCCATGAGTCTGGTGCCACTGTAACAAGGAGAAGAATAGATTCTGTCCTGTCTTAACAAAAGGAGAAAGAAGGTCTTCCTCTTGTCATTTTTTCTGTTCTTTAGGCACAGAGATCTCTAGCATAGATGCCCACACCTGCTGTCCCACCCCATCAGGATTTATTTAAGAATGGAGAACAGTTTTCTGCTCATGCCATACCCTCTGCTTTCTCTGTGGAGTAGGTACCTGCACTTTATTTCAGCATCTTCTTCAATGATCGTGTGATTGCTCCTACTGGGATGGGACCTCTGCCCAAGTGGACTTCTTCCTCCATCACAGCTGCACACAGCCTGTCAGCTCATATGAGCCAGGCAGTGCAGGGTAGGATCAGAAAGGAGATATCTAGAGTCCGTGCGTGTGTTGCCAGCCCAGCTCAGACTCCACCCTTTGGAAAGATAACCACCATCTGCTCTAATCATGTAGACTAACTGCCGCCTGGTTTCTCTGTTACAATAAAATTACTATAGACCCAAAAAAAAAAAAAATATATACATCTGTATTTTCTTTCTGGCTTTTGCCACCGGGAGACAACCTTGTCAAACAATGCTTTACTAGCCAAAAGGAGACAAAATAAATAAATGTAATCTTAAAGTTTTGATCAGACACATTAGGATGGAGACTATGGAAGGTCTTGAAACCTTGGCCTAAGAGAAGCCTTCAGTGCTGTAAATACAGCTTAATGGACCATGTAGTTCAGAGTTAAAAAAAAAAAAAAAAACAAAAAACAAACCTGAATGCAGTAAGGAATATGGACTGTGAGGTTTAGCTTACAAGGATGATAAAGAACTTTGTTGGGACTGTGCCAGAAGCAGTTTGTGTGAGAGACTTGCTGTGTTCTGCCTGCCTGTGTCTGGAGAACTTGTGCAGGGTTGCTTTATGCAGAGGTGGACTGATGTGAGCAGACAGAGGCACAGAAAGAAATGAAATCTCTGGGCTCAGACTGTTGCCCTTTCAGCTACACTTGTTTGCCAGTTTATAACCATTAAGATTAGGTCAGGTGATTTGCATTGGGGCAGCAGGAGAATGTGGACTCTTGAAATCAGGGGCCTGAATGCTGAAGGAAGTTTCCTGTTCTTCAAAATCAGGAAGGATGCTTCCTGTTCTTCAAAGTCAGCTTTTCACCCTTGAATTAACAAAGTGGTAGCTCACCTGATACTATGGAGTATCACAAATGCAGGGAGAGAGGGTCATTGGATTTGCAACATGGTTTTTTGTCTAAGGGCAGTGTGAAGCAGGTGTGTTGGATTGCCTGTGTGGAGAACTGTTGGAGCCATGAGGATGAATCATGGGCTGCAGTGGAGACCCAATGTAATGCCAGGACTATGGGATGGCTGCCTAGAAGAGCTGAGAGCACTGGATGAAGTTTTTCTGGACTATGAATAGCCCACTGGAGGGATGAAATTGGAACTCTAGGAGACTTGTTATTGGTTAGAATTATCAGACATGGAGATAAGAGTTTGATGTTGTTCTGTTTGTTTAAATCTTGTATTGGTTCAGCCTGTCTTTGCCGTGCCCATTGTTATTTTTTACAATGTAAATTTTTTGTGCCATTATGGGTTTGTTAATTTGTTATTAGGGTATATTTGAATATCATTGAAAAAAAAACTATAATTTTGAGATGGTTCCTGTTTTGCTCATGTTGGTTCTGTTAGGTGTCCATACTGAGGTTACCATGATGTTCCACAGTCCTACTGGTGCTTGCAATGTCTGGTTAAA
Source organism: Zapus hudsonius (assembly GCA_004024765.1). Classification (NCBI taxonomy): domain Eukaryota; kingdom Metazoa; phylum Chordata; class Mammalia; order Rodentia; family Dipodidae; genus Zapus; species Zapus hudsonius. The sequence goes on from PVHP010014600.1 coordinate 6,085, forward strand.
TTATCTGCTTTTTATAATGTATTGTGTCTTGTTAAGTTCTAGGGTTAGAGGAAGGTATGAGGATTCATACCTTAGAGCAAAATGGGGAAAGGTACCAGAAGATTGAGATATTGCTACTGTAAGAAAACACTATTGAAGGAATATTACTCAGATTTAGAAGATTACTGGGACAGAAACAGCAAATGTTTGAGGTCTGTGAACACAAGCTTAGGACAACATAAGAGAGGATTGAGTAGACTTGCTGTCACTCCTTTGTTTATGTCTAAGGGAGGTTATCTGTACTTCCAGAAACCAAATGCATCTTGTAACTTAACTTGCTTTTGTTAACTTGCCCTGCCAAGCTTTTATCCTGAAAGGAAGGTAGGGGAGGAGGTGAGGACAGATAGAGGCTTATCTGCACTTCCTTGACTCCTGTCACATACAGATCTCTGTACTGAACTATAAACACCCCTGACAACTGGGATTCAGGGACAATGCCTTTTCTTTGCTTGGCTCACCCTGCATAAAATAATAATATCAACAATAAAAACCTCCACTCTCCTCTAGCTGTCAGAGCTTTGTCTCTTTGGCATGGGATACTCCTACAACTGATAAGGGATAGGTGTGGATCCATAGCACTCTGCCCAAGTTCATATCAATGTATGTCAAAGAAATGACAACCTCTCACCAAGTGGTCTGATGAAAAAAAATCACCACAAAAAAGGTGAAAAGGCTAGATAAAAACTTCTAAGGAAAATCAAACAATAAGGCCTATGATCCCATTATAAAGTAATTTTCCCTTCCCTCAGACCCCACAGGGTCAGAGAGAACAGAATTCACCATCTACGCCATGTTTGCTAGTCCACAGCCAAGCAGGACAGGCTATTTATTGGCTTCTGGCCAGGTTAGAATGTAAAATCCTGCTGGAGGCGGATTTAGGTCCCAACTAGGGAGGAGCTAGGGAGGAGTTTGGCAAAGGAATGTGAGGTCATCCTTGGCTGGCACTAGTCCTGCCTGAAGGGTCTAGCTCCTATTCTCTCACACAATAACATTGTATAACAAGTTAAGCTATTTACATTTTTCTTTCAATTATTAGGCATTTCTGTCCATGGGGTTGTGTTATGCTCACCCATTCCACATAGGGGTCCTTGAATCATTTAAGACTAGAGTATATTTAACTTCAAAATTATTTTTTATGTTTATGTGGCAAAATCACATAAGAAAATATTTTAACTTGACATATTAGTGCATATCAATTGCAATGATATTTATTTGTCTAGGAAGAATAGCAGGGCACGAAAATTGTCTCTAACTAGAACTACAAATTATTTTTTTTATTATTTTATCAACAATCATCAATTTTTGCCATATTCCAAACTAAGAAAAAGAGAAGTAAGAAAAATAATGATACTCCTGTCTCAAACATATCAATATTAATTTGTGATAGGTTCTACTATATGCACATGCATTTTATCTGTATGTATACATATACAATATGTATTATAATTAACCATTTTGTTGGGTAAATTCTTTAGTGCTTCTATTTGATTCTATTTCAACAATCTGTCTCTCTGAATTCAACAAATATTTTGTTAATATTCCTCACTGTGGCAAAAACCTGAGAGAAATCATTGAAAAATGAAGAAACATCCAGTTTGGCTCACAGTTACAGTAGTTTATTTCCATGATGTTAGTATATTTAGTTTTTGGGATCAAGAGAATGTTACAGAGAGATGCTGAGATTTTTCCCTCGGCCCAAAAGGTTTCTTCACACTAACCAGGCAATGGACTTTGAGGTAAATACCTTTAGACTTTAGAACAAGAGAGAAAATGTATTTTTCTAAGTTTTTTTTTTTTTTTTAAGAAAGAGGAATTCTTACATGATGAGGAAGCTGACTTAGTTACTATATGACAACTATATGCCTGTGATCACATTTTATCTGGGCTGGAAAATAGGACCTAGTTAAGATGTTAATCATGAAACATGAAAACTTGTCACACTCTGTATATTCTGTACTTGGGCTGGATTTTCTGTAAAGCCTGTTTCTCAGGAATATGTGTCCTGCCTAAGCAGTGTTGTTACCAGTGGTCTCGGTCTACATGATTCTAGGTTCTAATCATCTTATTAAAAGAATTGGAAATCAGAGAGAGAGAGAGAGAGAGAGAGAGAGAGAGAGAGAGAGAGAGAGAGAGAGAGAGAGAGAGAGAGAGAGAGAAAGTTTTATTAACAGCAAAGTGAAAGTACAATTTTGAATACACTGCTAAAAGGAATATTGGGCCCCTTGAATGAGAAAGTACTCAAGGACCAAGTTATCATTTTCTGGGGTGTATGGGAAGATTCCCTCTATTACCAACTGAGGCTGACAACAGCAGTGAGCTATGAACATAATCACAAATGTTTCAAAGGTAATATGACTATAAATCAATAGCATTGGTCTTCCACTGGGGCCTATGACCTACCTACCTATGGGCTTTTGCCCGGACTCACAGGACCAGATATGAGATTCCACCTATGGATAAAGCCTTAAATCCAATGCAAAAGCAATAGGTTGTACCAGAAACAGTTGTTTAACTAATACACAAGTGGGTACATGTTGCCTGTCATTTTGCTATTGTAGCATGAAATATCCATAGCTAAGAAAAATGTTGGTAGCAATTATCACCCAGTAGTGTGCATAGTGCATTCAGGCAGTGTGGTGGCCAGCCAGTAAGTAGGGAGGGAATTTCCAGTTCAGCCCAGCTGTTTTCCTCATGTCCTACAAGAGTCTAAGCAATATTTATCGGATCATTGACTTAAAATCCGTTGTGACATGTCAATGACAAGAAAGAGTTTCAAAAATAATTTTTAATAATGTTGTAACTTAACTAAATTGCTTCCTGAAAAAAGAGGAGGAGAAATACACCAGACCTAAGTGAGGATGCTATCCAAATTTGCAGCTCTCCTTTAGACTAATTAAACTATTTTCTATATTATCCAACATATAAAAACTTTAAAAAAGTATCAGTCAGGGCACCTAATTAGTGGTCCCACCTCTGTCCCAGTGGAGTTTTCAATAAAAGGTTTTCTTTCTTGTCCTTCTCCTACACATTCCTTACTCTTCATGCTCCTGAGATGAAGAACTAAAACCCAGAAAATCAGTAACAATATTAGTGCTGGAGAGAGCAGTGGTAAGCCAGATGCACTTGCTCTGGGCACTGATCAAAATAAAGGTATGTGATTGTGTCAGGGGACTTTATCAGGATGTGATTTAAACTTTTTATTTCATCTTTCACTTTTTAAAGTGATAATCTAGAGTAAAAAAGTGATCCACTCTTCTCTAAGTTTTAAATTAGAAAAGTGGTATGGAAAGAAAAATGAAGTTTCTATCTTGAGTGAGTCACAATAATTCTTAGTTGCCAGAAAGTACAGAGAGGGTGGTCAGGGAGCTTGTGCCAGAGCAAAAACTACAAAGGGATGATTCAACACAGTGATTAATGGTGCTAGAGGATTTGGGTTCTGACAGATCTTCAATTTCAAAGTAAAGAAAGATGAATTTTCAAAGATCCTAGAGTGGCAGAAGATGATGAATTCTGAACACAGTGTGCAACTAGGCAACCAGAGATAACTGTTTATGAGCTGAGAGGGTCTGTGTACTCTGTGATATGAAATGATCAATCCTGGGGAGCTCTTAGTGGGAGGTAGAAAGAGTTCTAAATAGTTCTTTGCTCTAGGGTTGAGTTTTACACCATTTATATTTGTGGCCTATAAGGTATCAATGCAAAATGACCATAGTGTTTTAAGAAAAACCTCATGTCTATGGAGTACCTGTTGGTCTTAATGTACTGTAGTGTTGGAGCTTGTGTGACAGGCATACTGGAGACATTGTTGCTATTTAACGTTTAGCATGCAGTTGCTAGAACTATTGAATATATTTCTTTTCTTTTAATTTTGAAAATAGAGGCAACAATATTATTCATTTTTATAATAATAGGAAAATTTTATAGTCACATCAGTGGCACTCACATGGAAATGAGTGATACTATCTTAGCCCTGAGCAAAGAATGGAAAATCAAGTATTAGTTACCAAAATACTGCCAAGGTGCAGGAAACCATCATTCCACAGTGTTTTGAAAATATGCTTTCTAAAATTCAAACTCAGAAATTGTGATTTAAGTTATTTTAACAAGTTTTATAATATAGATTCCAGAAGCTTATTACTATACCAGCCCCTCAAAGCATTCAGATCACTATTGTCAGAGGACCAGATTTCAGCAACCCGCTAAGCACTGTGAGCCATAGAAGTAGAGACTGAGACAGGAGGTAACAACTTGCTTGGAAAAATAAACTTTTAGCCCCAAAGTGATAGAGATCAACACTCAAAATAAAATTATGTTGTATTAAATTTATAAACTCAATGGGAATGATCTTTGGTGTTGATACCATTTGCTCTTTTCTCAAGCAAATAAAATATTACCTTTGAAATAACCTTCCAGAGAATACTGCTCACTATAATTTCATCATTTTCTTTGTAGTCATTTAATTAAAAAATAAAACAAGGTCAAAATAGAAACCCCAATGTAAATGAAGGAATAGTAAAGTGTGTAAAACAAATGCTATGATAAAGGTGGTTGGAACTGTGGCTATCACTCTATAAATATATAATCGAGAAAAAACATCTGCCTACTCCTAATACTGGACAAAACATCATAGACATCATAAGCACATTTACATAAAGCACTTAGAGGGAAACTGTAGGTCGTATCAAAGTCAGGAGAAGCCACTGAAAGCACATTATGCATGCACCCCCAAAGGCACACAGCTACCACGAGGATCCCTTTGCTCTCAAAGTCCTTCTTCATGTTTATTTGAGGAGTGTTGGCAAAAGAATTCAAATTGATTTGATTTCATTGTCCTTGCAAATGTCCCAGCTTATTATTTCATAAGTACTACAAGTTATTTTCTCAAATCCATAAAAACATAGACTGCAATATTTAAATGTAAGAAAATGATAGACTGCGACACTTTAATGAAAATGATGAATTATACAATAAAGAAAAATATCTTTTTAAAAAACATATTATATTTATTTGCATACAAAGATATGCAAAGAAACAGGGAGAGAGAGAGAGAGAATATGTGTAATAGGGCCTCTAGTCGCTACAAAGAAACTCCAGATGCATGTGCCACTTTGTGCTTCTGGCTTAAGAGGGAACTGAACCCAGGTCCTTAGGAACTAGAGGCAAGTGCCTTAACTGCTGAGCCATATCTCCATCCTGAAAAATATCTTTTTTATAGTTGTCAATTCTAGTCACTAAAGACCATATATCCTAGGGGATAAGCTCATTTTTATTGTGTTAGTCCTCAAAGGAAAATAATAATTAATTTAAATTTAAATTTTATTTTTATTATATATTTTAAAACCCTGTAATATATGGCAGCATAATTAGTAATTTAGAACCTCTAATATAAATATTGAAAACTGGTAAGTAGATGACTGATAAAAATTCTAAAAACTTATGTTATATATTAGCTGCACTGTATAAAGGGGTCAAGTCAATACAGGAATATTCAGGAAAATCCTACTTTCAGAGAACGAATAGAAGCTAACTTGGAGAAAGACTAAGCAACATTCATCAGGGGTTTGTATCAAAAAAGTCAGATGCTATTCACAACCATAGATGTTTAAAAGAACAATATACACTTTCAGGAAAACAGGTTTCAAAATGTCTAGAATGTAAGGTGATGGAGAAATAATGGGGAAAAAAAGAACAGCAAAAACACCCTAGGTCTTGCATGGCCATGTAGCCTGGGTAAAAATTGACAATTTCTCATAAGTCCTATAGTGAACCTTCCCAATCCCCATTTTATTAAAGTAGCTTTGCCTACTAGTCATTCATATTTTCCCCACTTTCTTCCTATTTACTTCTAACTTTCCTTGGTTTTATAAGAACTCCACCCATGAAAAAAACACACTTCTCAATTATAGTTTGCATATGTATGTGTTTGTGTGTGTGTTCTTATGGACATGGGCACAAATGTGTACAGATGCACATGTGTACACATGTGTGGAGAAGCCAGAGATAGATGTCACATGTTATCTTGATTCCTCTCCACTTTACTTACTGCAGCGATGTCTTTCACTTTACCTAGAACTCACCAATTTGCCCTTGGAATCTACTGCCTCCTCCTTCCAAAAGCTGAGATTACAAGTAGGCTGTCACACCCACCAAGTGTTTGCATGGATGCAGGGAGTCAGAGCTCCAGTCCTCATTCTTGTCCAGAAAGTGCTTTATCCACTGATCCATGTCTTCAGTCGCTGCATTTGTGAAAGACTTTATTGAAAACTCTACAGAAACAGGATAAGGTCATCTCATATATTTAGAAACATTCTCCCAATTTCCTTCTCATTTTATATCATCGGTTCCAAATTTACATAATTGAGTTAGACAAATCAGCTACCCTTAAAACTTGGTGTTTCCAAGAATCTAGAAACTTCATAGGTACAAGAGTATTTTCTTTCAAAGTTGGGAAGAGACCATGAACAAAATTTGCAAGGCGCTTGGGAATATAATTTGTTATGTTGTCTTGATGAAACATGATGCTATACAAACACACTCTTCTGATAGTTACTGATGAAAAAACCAAAATAATTAAATTAAAGTGGTTATCATTTTTAAGTATCTTTTAAAAAAGCATTCTAAATGGTAATTTAGTTTGCAGAAATTTTACACTTGGGTTTTGAAAACACATTTTCTTCTAACACACAAAATTTTAGTTGAAAAATATTTTATTATTAATTCTATTATTCAACAAAATCACATTTCTATCCAAATAAACAGTTTCTTTTATCTCCAGTACATTGTATATAAACTTAATTTGAGAAAATTGATTTCTTTATGTATATTATATAATACCTACAGTGTAAAACTTAATGCTTAAGAGTCTGGTGATAGCATAATCACAGAATTGAAGCCTTGTATGATGGCTTTCCACTTTGGTGAACAAAAGTTCAGAATGAGCACAGTCAGTGAGAGAGGGCAGAATTACTTATTACCTGTAGAAGGCGAGGAGAGGACGGAGTTATATCAAAACCACTGTTTTTCTCAGGCATAGGAAATTCATTAAGAGACTATACTTTTTCATATTGGAAAGCACTTTAGAGATAGGAACATTTTTTTTGAGCCAGCTCAATTTAATGTCATAGTTCAAAGTGGAGGAAGGGAGGGAGAACACATTTTTGGGCATGTTTCATTCAAGGTCATAAAGCACATGTTTGAAACATCAAAAGGGTAGATAGAAACTCCTGTGGGCATTCTCAGCTTCTGTGACAGTGTTTTAGCTGATTATCAGGAAAAGACACTCTGACGGTATATTGGAATATGCCTGGGAAAGTATCTGCCTCATGGACTGGGTATAAGACTCAGTGAGTAAATTGCTTGCCACACAAGAATGTGGATCTAAGCTTGGATGCTTCATACTATATAAAATGTCAGGTATTGTGTCTCAACCATATAATCCCAGCACTGGGGAGCCCCAAGATAGGAGAATTCCTAAAACATGCTGGCTAGGTAATTTAGCCAAATTATTGAGTTCCAAGATCAGTGAGAGACCTTGTGTCAAAATGATTAATTAATTAGTTAATTAATTATAAAAACAAGGTGGAAGAATGGTTGAGGAAGACACCTACCTGAGGATGACCTTCAGTTCTCTACTCGTATATGTCTGTATGCTCACACACATACAAACATGCGTGTACACACACATATGCACACACACATGCACATGCAAGAGAAAAGTACCTGCTTTAATGAGAAAAGAATGAAATAACAATGTACCCACACACCCTTTTTTCCACATATTTCTAGTCCGTCCTATTTAATTGCCAATACAATTTCAAGCTGCAGCTCTTAAACATAGAGAGAACCATTCGTTAGAGAGGTTAATTATATGAATTCTGTTTTAGATTTGCCTGTCTAAAGTGAATCACTCTCCATTGTTGTCCGGACTCCTCTGTGAGAAGTGGACAAGCATCTGCTGGTTCACCCACTGAGCAGGGCTGAGTTCAATTAATTCCATGAGCTACAACTGCCAGCTTGGGCAACACTCTGGCTTCAGGGCTTACAAAGGAAGCGCCTCCTAGGCAGTGTTCTCTTTCCTACCATTCTAGAATTTGTGATTTGCATACACCTTCAAATGAACACTGAAGAACACACAAGGTAATGAGAAATCATTGTATGAGACTGACACGCTGCCTGCTGCACTAAGAGAGCAACTGAGAAATCATTGTAAAAAGCCTGTTCTGATTTGATTCCGATGAGCACTTCCAGAAAATAAAGAATGCAGGAATTAAATTAATGCAGAAAGCACCTTTCTCACAAAAAGACATCTGGACATGGAGTACAGTGGTGATTCCAGAGTACCGTCTTGTTATAAGAAAGTGGTAGAGATTTTAGGCGTTTTAAAATACTAAATAAGATTTGAATTATTATCAGTGAAGACATAGTCAATGAAAATATCTTTTGTCTTTTCAATATTACTTTTACCATGTGCTTTTTGCATTAAAAATTTCTTTGTGATACTAAAAAGCAGCGAGAATGAGAAAACAACTTTTACTATGATTTTGTGTGCTTTTATTTTTCATGTGTTAGTATACTTTCAAAAGTCATTTGGAAATTATGGGGTCATTTCTTGGAATCTGGGTGTATTTAATTTTCTTGCCATCGATGGAATTCCACTAAGACATAATTTCTGAAGTTAATCAAAATGAGACTTAGAGTTTTTTTTTTTTAATCAAATCGCAGAAAACTGGATTTGCTGGCAATTTTCCTGGATCTCCTGTTCATTCTTCAATACTCACTTGGTTGACTATGTATCAGTGGGGCTAATGTAATCCAGGCTCCATTCCCAGGACTCCTTGCCATAGGCCTTCCTGCTACTCACAGCATGGAGAGATGATGGCAAAAGACTGTGCTGAGCATCTGAATGAAGCTATAGCTGGATTTTTCTTTTTGTTTCAATTTTATTTTTTGTTTTGTTTTTTTTCTGAGATAGGGTCTCGTTCTAGCTCAGGCAAACCTGGAATTCACTAGTAGTCTCAGGCTGGCCTTGAGCTTACTGTGATCCTCCTACCTTTGTCTCCAGAGTGCTTGGACTAAAGGTATGTGCCATCACCTCTTAAATCATTGCTTCTTCAGCCAGTGAATCTCTGTTCCACATACCATGCTGATGGTTTCTATTGGGTAATCCCTGGTTTACAGGTTTCTGTCATACACTGCATCACCCCCCTACCTCGCCCACACACAGTTCCACATCTTTATACCTGCTGATTCTAAGTTTTTCCCTTAGATAGCACAAGGGAAATTTGGATGTTACTATGATCATGGTTTTTGAATGAGGAAATCATTTCAGATAATATTTTCAGCCCAATGTAGTCACAGGTTCACAGCACGATAGAAGTAAAAGGTTCAGAGGCAGATACAATATGACCATGAAGGAAGAGTTCAAGTGATTACAAAGACAGAAGTTGGGGAATTGTAGGGTGTGAACCAAGGAAAATGGCAGATTCTATAAAATGGGAAAATTATAAGTAAAAAAGTAAACAAACAAACAAAATCAAGTAAATAAATACTGTAGATTCTCCCCCAGAGCTTCTAAGAGGAACACATCGCTCCTTAACACATTTTTAAATTTTCATCCGAAGAGTAGAGAAAATATATCCACGTTTAAGTAACACAGGTATATTTTTTTGCCAACAGCACTAAGAAAGTAATATACTCACTTTTTTGTTGATATCTTTATTTTCCAAAATTAGATATATTGAATGAAGAAATATTATTTTGGTATTCCTGATTCCCTCTTCCATGACTCTTATACTCTTTCTGCCCCCTCTTCTGCTCAATTCCCTGAGTCATGGTCTGTAAGTTTTAAGTCTGCTTTATTGTTGAGGTCTTAAGAGTCTCTATACCTCTGCTTTGGGTTGTATTGGAAATCACAACCCAAAGCAGAGTGTATCTGTCTCATTGATTTTTTTCTGGTTTGACTTATTGGCTGTGGTGATAGATTTCTTACTTATACCATCACTCTCTCAAAGGTTTTGTTTCAGGCCTACATGATAGGCCTGGGGTGGTTCATCTCTTGCAGGGATGTCAGCCACCCACTTATGGTTTCTTGGTGGAGTTGGATTGACCATGGCACTCTCAGTGCCTTCTGAAAAATACAAACAGAATCTCCACCAGAGAGTGAGATCAATATAGGTTAAATGAGACAAACATTTCTAATTGGCAAGATTCTATTGGGATTAATTTCTCTGTAGTTCTCTGGTAATGGGAATTTCTTCTTAGAACCCAAATTTTTGGTTCCCATAGGATTTTGCCCTGAGTCAAACTTCCAGTTAAGGGTTCCTTGTCACTGAGTGGATTTCTTGGCCAATTTGAAAAAGAAACATAGCAGTTTATGGAAGTAAGGAGTTTAAGTTTATACTTTTGAGTGGAAGCTTCATCATGGCAAAGAAAGCATGACATCTCCAAGCCTCAGCCCCACTGAGGTAGAGCAGCAAGGGGGATCTAGCTCTGAACATCCAGGGTGAGCAGTTGGTTGAAGGTTTGTCTCCATTGTCACACCTCTTCCAGCGAGGCTCTACCTTGCAAGGGCTCTACCAGCCGGCAACTAAGTAGGACACTTTATCACAAATTCTTGAGCCTATGCTTGCCATTTTTCATTGAAACCACCACAGTAGCAGAGACCATAGAATTGCTGGAGCTGCAGAACACATGGCAAACTCCAGGATCAGGAATAGACCCTATATCAATTAAGAAGGGGCAGAAGAGAGATTCACTTGTAGTTCTGTTCTGGCCACCTCAGGAAAGTGCATGGGGGAACTACACGGGCACACAAATGTGCATACATTACACACACACACACACACACACACACACACACACACACACACACACACACCACGACCATGACCACACCAGCACACATACACACAAACAAAACAGAAACCAGATAAAGGGAATATTGGATTAGCTTCGATACCATCAAAATCTAACACTGGAAAGTATATAGACCTCAACTGAAAATCTTACAAACCAATAGGAAAATCTCAACTCTGGTACAAAAGGAAAATTGATACAAGTTGAATTGTTAGGGCCATTTGACATTGATTTATAGCAACTTTAAAAAAGATTCAACAAATTAATAAAGTATACTTAAATGGAATATTATCTCATCAAGGACACAATGTGCAGAAATAAAGGTATTGAGAATAACCACATGACATTTTAAAATCAAAAAGTAATCAAACTATCAGAGCAATCAACAAAGTCACTAAAAGGGAGGAGAGAGAAACTGAAGTTTTACAGGATTATAAAAGACTGAGAACTTAGAAAATATATTTATCCTACATGTTCACACAACTAAATATATACCAATTATGGTAAACTCAAAAAAATCCATGTAAAGAAACAATGGAGGCAAATTTCTGAAAAATAAAATCAAAGGGAAACTTGAAAGCACTGAGAAAAGTTGAGTAATATATATATATATATATATATATATATATATATATATATGGAAATACTAATCTTCTATAATACTAATATCCATGAAGAACAGTGGAAATAGAGCATCATTTTTCCAGCACTGAATAAAATGATGTGTCAAGTTATAATTCTTTATCCTACAGGAAACCTATGCTATATATTGAGACCATGTCTGAAAAGCCTCAAGGCTGAAATATATATATTTTTATTCATTGACATTTGTACTTTTTTGTTTGTTTGTTTTTGTGAGGTAGGGTCTCACTCTAGCCCAGGCTGACCTGGAATTCACTATGTAGTCTCAAGCTGGCCTCAAACTCATGGCAATCCTCCTACTCCTGTCTCCCAAGTGCTGGGATTAAAGACATGTACCACCATAGCTGGTGACATTTGTACTTTTAAAATTATCCTTCTTTGATGGTGCTTGACTGTCCCTTGTATTTTAACTTCATTCAAACACACTTGCTGGTCACAGATGTTCTTAGTTTTCTCTCATCTGAACATATTTTTTCCTTTTCCTTAATTATCAAAGATATTTTTTCTTTTTTTTTGCGATAAAGCATGTAGAATATGAAACATATCATTTCAAAAAGTTTAAGGGCATAGTTCATTGGCATTAGATATCTTCATGTTTTAATGTAACTATTACCACCATCAATCTTATAGTGGTTTCAAATTGCCAAAGTGAAACTCTGTGCTCTGTAAACACTGACTTTTCACGCTCCGCTTCATGTACCCATGAAACCACCATTATACTTTCTGTTTTTATAACACTGAACTCTCTGGCTGCCTCATATCAGGGAGACCATACATTACTAGTCTTTTGTGACTGGATTATTTCACATAGCATACAGTCATCAGGGATTGTCTATGTTGTAGGTAGCAAGTGTCATAATTTCATTCCCTGTACCAACAGAATAATCAATATATGTGTACATTATATTGTGTTTATCCCTTCTTCTGATGATAAATGTTTGATTTCCCTCACACTTTGACTGTCATAACTAATCCTCAAATAAATACTAATTATTTTCCTTAGTGGTTTATTTGGATTAGAAATGCTATGCCACTGTTAAATCTATCTTTGGCCTTTTTCAGAAACTTCTATTACATTTTCCACAGTAGGTATACCATTTTACATTTTCGCTATAATTCTAAAGCATTTCTATTTTCTACATACTCATCCAACAATGGAAATATTATCTAGAAGAAATTGTTGTCTTCTTGTGCTGTGAAATTTTTTTATTGTTTTTCCTGCCTTCAGTCTTGAACAAAAACTTGTCTTGGGCCCTGAGTGTAGCAACTTTTCAACAGAAATGTGTGCAAACATTTTTCATAGATCTGAGTCCTACTTTAGACAGACCTATCCATCAGCTCTCCTAAGTATCTGGTTAACCAACTTCAGTTTGGCCTTTCAGTCTCCATAATCACAGGAGTCTCACTCCTTACAATGTCTCTCTCTCTCTCTCTCTCTCTCTCTCTCTCTTTCTCTCTCTCTCTCTCTCTCTCTCTCTCTCTCCCTTTCTCTCTCTGTCTGTCTTCTCTCTCTCTCACTCACATTTCCTTCTGCTCCATTTCTTCAGGGAAGTCTAACAGTATGAAAGAAAATATATGTACACTACTAACTCAAGAAACAACTGGATCCTGTAATAGGTATTTCGGCATCATCCAAAAAAAATCACATATTATCGTCATGCAAAATAGTGTGCTTTTAACCATTTTTTATTATATTTTGATATTGTTTAGTCATGATACTTTATTTCTTATGTGTATTACTTTGCCTTATACTTAATTTTAAATATCAAGCTTGATGATTTTCATTTTACCTGCAATATATGAAGTTATTTACATTGTTGACATACTGTTACATATTGTACCGGTAGTTATTGTGTTCATATTATTCTTTGCACTACATTTTTATGTTGTCTTTAAAGTATATCCTTACTTCATTTATTATTATATTTGAATGACTATGAGGGAGATTGCAGCATGCATAAGTGACTTCAAACCATACAATATATTGGTGCTTTCTTTCTTCACAACAGAGGAATTGTATTTTCTTTCTCATATTGTTTTGCTACTGGTATGTGACTTTCATATAGAGTATAAACCTCAAAGCACCTTATTATTTATTTACATACAATTATTTTACTTTCATCCATATATTGTTTCATTTAAGTATACAATTTATTGAAAAAGATTATCAGAATTATCAAAATAAGTCTCTACATTGAACAAATGTACTAAGCTTTACAGTATATTTCAATGAAAAAAAGGGGGAGTCTAGTGAAGAGGAATAAAAGATAGGATACCAGTGGAACTTACATGAAGAAATAAATGTAAAAAACAGCAAATAAGTCAGTGTGAAACTGATGAGCGAGAAGGGATCATAATAATGGAAATCACAGGACAAGAGCCAGAGCTGGAATGGAGACAACTCATGAATAGTCAATTTCTATTGTAGCAAGTGAGAATATTATTACTAAAGCAATATATTTGCATGTTTGGAGTAGATGGTTTATTAGAAAAATAAATATATCGAAGACAAATTATGATTGAAAACAGATAGGATAACTAAAAGTAGGGACTTGCTAATTTAATATACAAAATAAGAGCCAATGTTTTCATTTTATTTATATTTTAATTAAAATATTTCTGAAATATGTATAATATTCAAAAAAGTTTAAAATCACTAATTAATATTTTAAAGAAGCACTCATTTGTTTAAAAGTATATTTTAAAGATGTTTTAAAATTCTTAATAGAGAAAACATAAAAAATGCTTTTAAGCATTCATTTCTTCATAGGATTTATAAAATACTGCATTCTACCAGAATTCTAATATGTTAGAAAACCCCCATGGAGCACAATGAAAAGATTTCTACACAGTTCTTATGTCTTTTTCTGACTAATGGAAAACAAATGAAATGATGAAAAAGTCGCATTAGAGTCAGTCACACATCATAAATTGCCTTTCTTAGTGTGTCATTGTACAAAATGACTTGATGTGCCCCAGGGGAGAATTCCATTAGAACATGTACCCTTTTCACTCATAAAGCAGGGAAGACAGAATGGTAAGGAACCATCTGAATACTTGAAGTAATAATGAATGTAGACAACCATGGCTGGAAATCAAGGAGAAAAGTTATAAAGAATGCAAGCTCCCTTCACTCATAATCCCCGTGTAACAGGATGAGGTACACTCCTAAAGATCCATTTTCTTCCATTAAACTACTTACAAACATCCATCTACTACAATCAAACACATATAAACTCTATTTGCCAGAAAATGCCATACTGACCAAAAAAAGTTACCATTTCTCTTTCAATAAACTGTTCTGAATGATGTTGAGCAATGGACTCAATTCTATTATACCTCTTAACTATTGGTCCAACAAGAACCATGAAAAATGCCAATAAATCTTATATTAAATATGACATTTGGCTGAACCTAAGTGATTCTCCATACAGTTATGCATCTTAATTTAAAAACTATCCCCAAATTAAAATAATCATATGAAAAGGAATGTAAACCATTCTCAAATTTATGCAATCTATGACATTACACTTAGAACCTATTTAACATAGCTCTTGGTCAATTTATTTCCTTTTCATCTGAAGCCTAAGTATTTTCATATTGATATTGATGAAGAGACATTTATAGGTAAGAGGCATCTAAACCGTGGTGTTCGCACTTGTGTAAGTAAAGCAGTGATTTAAGATGCTAGTTATTCATTGCTGCTGCTGTTGTTAGTTCATTTTCTTATATAAAATAAGGAGGGGTTGATAGTTATTTAATGCTATATTTTAAAAGAGTATTTTTTAAAATTGATGTGTTGTGCTGAGTGTAAAAATGAAGATTATTAGTCATAGGAGAAAACTAAAGTTACCATCATCATTTCTAGTTCTACAACATTTATAAACCTCAAATCTGTTAATAGATTCTTCTCATTTTCCCACTACTTGTCTCACATTTTACCTTTTGTCTGGAGGAAATAGCTAAAAGGAGAGTATCTTGATGACTATGTTTTTATTCTACCTATATGACTGGGATTTTTAATACTGCACAAATTTATTTTCAACACAGTAATTTTATTAGCATGTTCAAACTCCACAGGATGAAAAAAATCTTTTTTTAAACTTCCAGTATTCATGTTCAGACTCTGATCCAGCATCATTCAGTAGAAAAACAATGGAAATATAATCCAGTCATGTAAATACTTGCACACAGCATGAAGAAACAAATGCAATTACATTTAATTGTGTATTTTATTCAAGGCAATGCAACCACAAAATTTCTGCTGTAGAAAAATGACCTTACATACAATCTACTCTATTCATAGCCAAAATGGCAACAAGAAAATTTATAGCATATAAACATCATCAAATTTAGCAAACCTGGAGGAAGTGAGAGAATTATAGAGAAAGAAAAAACTATTCTGAAGCAACGTGATTTGTTTCAACATGGGAAACAACTCAGATATAGAAAAGTGAAAATGATACTCTTCCTGTTCAAGATTGACATTAGACTATTTGTCCAGGCATTCTGGCACACACTTGAACCCCAGCATCCACGATGCAGAGGTAGGAGGAGCACCATGAGACTGAAGCCAGCTTGGAACTACATAGTGAGTGAGACCCTGCATTAATATCAAATACACTACTAATAATGAAACATTTTGTTTTGTTTTTCTTTATTGTACTACAATTATTTTAATAAAGTATTTATTTTAAAGGAGAGAGAAAGGAATGGAGAGGAGAGAGAGAGAAAGAGAGAGAGAGAGAGAGAGAGAGAGAGAGAGAGAGAGAGAGAGAGAGAGAGAGAGAGAGAATGCCAGGGCCTCCTGCCACTGCAAATGAACTCCTGAGTCATGTGCCACATTGTGCATCTGGCTTTACATGATTACTGGGGAATTAACCTCAGGTCATCAGACTTTAACCACTAAACAATCTCTCCAGCCCATACAATTTTTTGATATTCCAAAGAAGAGTCAATTTATTTATTTGAAATAATTTCAATGAACTAATTTCAAAAAAGTTTGCACTCTTAATGAGATAACTTGCAATATGCAAATTGTAGCAAATAATAGCATTGTTCCTTCATAAGTCACAGTTTCTTTATTAACACCTTATAAATTTCACACATATTGTCAGTATGTGGTGATATTTTTGGAAAGTTGCAAGTATGTCTATTATAACTTTATTCTGTCAAAATTATTTAATTTATCAAACTGGTCTTTGTTTTTAAAATAAAACTATTAAGAATAAGTTTAAAAATTTTGTATCACTTGTAGATAAAGGATTTCACATGAAGAGTGTGGGAATATAATCCAATATTAAAAATATTAAAATTTAATATATACATAGAAATATAGGCATGTCAGGGAGAAAA
The DNA here is from genome assembly GCA_004024765.1 of Zapus hudsonius. Taxonomy (NCBI): domain Eukaryota; kingdom Metazoa; phylum Chordata; class Mammalia; order Rodentia; family Dipodidae; genus Zapus; species Zapus hudsonius. Next base: position 22,975 of record PVHP010014600.1, read on the forward strand.
CTCCTTTTAACCATGTCATTATTCAAATATATATATATATATATATATATATATATTTGTACATATATACATATATGTATATATAGATATACATTCATATATATTTATATATATGAATGTATATCTATCATCAAAATGGAAAAAGTAAATTTAGCAATGCAAATAAAATGGTATTGCGATGCTCTTTGGCTCGATGTTATTTTGAGGGATTTTTTTGAGGAGAAACTAAAACACAAAAATAAAGAAAACATTTGTCATAATTATTTGTGAATATGACAATGAATCTTCCGATGATCTCTCATAGAAAAGTAACAAGGAATCTTCACCTAAATCTTAGATCCAGGATAAAACACCTGCTCTGTCTTGGTTTATAAAACTATATCTAAGATTTCTTTGCAATGGCTGGTGGTGATTGCTTGAATTGGTAACAACTAGTTATTAAGCAATCATAATTTATATACTTGCCACCTGCAAAGGCTCAGTGCATTAATAACAAAAAACCAGCATTTTCCACCAGTCACATCCTTTGTCTCTCCACATACCAAAAATAACACATTGTGAAACATTTAACAACATATCATGTCATCCCTTCCTTATATGTATCCCCATTCTAAAGGAAAATCTAGCTTTAGAGTTATTCTCTAAAGTCGGAGATCATAATGTGAGTTTCTTAGAATGTAAAGAAAGAAATCAGACTGGATGTGGTGGCATATGCACAAGGCTTTAGGTATCTCTCAATAATATATTTCAAAATGCCTCAGTCTCAACAATATCTAATTCTCCTTTCTTCCTATGTCTATGTGGAAACTTTTCTAGTTGAGTTTTCTTAGACTAGTCAGGCCAAAATTATATGTACATTTGTGATATATGATATTTCAAGATAAGTACTGACAAAATGTCCATACTGGAGAAGCTCACTCATTCTAGAAAGTTTTCCCACCATGAAAATAAAGTGTAAAGACATTTGAACAAGCCACAACTGTGAATGTCTTAATGCCCATTCAAGGTACACTTGAATCCATCATGAATAAGAAGGCTACACAAAGATTTTAGTGTATATCAGATGCTCATTAGAAATTATTTGGGAGCTTAATAGGCATAAATGTGCTTTTTCATTCATATCTGAAGTCAGTGACTCTAAAATGAAATCGAGGTTTTGCCTGGTTACCCTCATCCCACAAGAGCAAACTCGCTTCTTTCTGCTGCTGGGGACTGTCAGCAATGCTTAGGCTCAGCCAAATTCTAGTCCTCAAACTGTCTTCTTGCTCTGTCTTCCCATGAGATTCTCCTCTGTTTTGATGCATGTGTATAAACTCTCTTTCTCTCTCCATCTCCTTCATGACATAGAACATAGGGTTCACATTATTAACCCAAGATAATACTTCTTTCTAAAGAACCTTTGCTTAATCATAATTTGAAGGCAACATAGTAGGTTATTGGAATTATAATTATGATGTCAATGTCATAATTGGGTGGAAGTGGGTGGAAAGGACATTTACTGATGTCTGAAATATGCTTTTGATGTTTTAATAAATAGAAAATATAGGAGGAATAAACAGAAGGAGTGGTGATGTTATCTTTAGGATTTATAAATTTTTAGGTACATCCAATTTCTTCTAGATCTAAGATTTCTCTTGCAGAAACAGAACTGTAAACTCACCTAAATTATTATGAGTGATTTTTTGCAGTTTGTTTCATAACTCAATTGCGCAATTCTCTAGGAGGAAGTTTGTAGTTTACAATGCAAATATGTATATCCTTTCACTATTTTTAACTTGTGCATGGATGCATGATGTGAATTATTCTCAATGAACAAAAATACAAAAATGCTGAATTTGAGGGGCTGGACAGATTGCTCAGTTATTAAAGACGCTTGCAAGGCCTGAATTCCTGAGTTTGAATTCACAGTACCCAAGTTAAGCCAGATGCATAAAGTGGTATATGCATCTGGAAATCTTTTAAGGTGTCAAGAGGCTCTGACACACCTTCACTCAGTATTCACTTAGTCTCTCTAAGCCTATATCATTCTCTCTCTCTCTCTCTCTCTCTCTCTCTCTCTCTCTCTCTCTCTCTCATAAAGAAAATATTTTTAAAGATTTAAAAGATATGCTCCTCTTAAATCACACTAATGATTCCTGGTAAAGTTATTTTTTCCTCATCTGGTTGACAAAATTTTATAACTCAGTTTTCAATTAATTGTCATGTTTCCAGGACTAAATTTAGTGAAAATTTAATGATTAGACAATTATGAGTAACTACTCAAACTAATGTCTAGCCATGGATATAAAATTTCCAAATATACTATTTCATACAGAGATAATTGAAAACAAAAATTAACCAACCTAAATTATAAATTGTGGGCAATATATGTAATATATTCAGAAAATAACTGAAAGCAGTATCATGATTCAGAACAGAACAGTCATAGAACACTTCCACAGCACAAAAGATCATGCTCTGGTGCATACACACCACATAAAATACAAAATGAAATGTAGGTCAAAGCAAATCAACAAATTAGCATGTACAAATATGCATAAAACATGGGGTAGTTTTAGTGTTTGAAGTAGAGTTCAATTAATACAAAATCATATCTGTAACTGTCTTTCGGAAAGTGAATGATGGATTTAGGAACAAAATTTAAAATATATATCTTTTAGTATTTGTGAGTTTTTGGATATAGTTATCACTATCTGTTAAAAATAAATATCTTAAATTCAGTTGTGGTGGCACATGCCCTTAATCCCAGCACTTGGGAGGCAGACGTAGGAGGATTGCCATAAGATCCAGGTTATCCTGAGACTACATAGTGAATTCCAGGTCAGCCTGGGCTACCGCAAGACCTTACCTCGAAAAACCAAAATAATAATAATAATAATATAAATAAATACTTAAACTAAAATAAGCTATGGAAAGTTTTAATACATTTCAATGAGTATATAATACTCAATTGCTAAATAAATGAAATCATTTCATAGTTTTTGACAAATCTTTTATAAAATTTTAATATTAAAATATGTACATATAAAACTATATAAATCTGGGTGAGAAAATTGACCTCAGAGACCAGTTTTCATATGAAAATTAAAATTTCCAAAGTTAGTGTAACTTTTTTTACTTTTAAAGTAAAATAACTATTTAAATTGCTTGTTTTATCATAAGAAATAAAGTCTTGTTCATTAAACTTTTAGAACTTTTATGTTAACACCTCATTGTTTGGTGAGAAAAAGTGTCAAAAAGCAAATAATTGAGAAAAATAAATGGTAGGAAAAAAAGGCATTTTACAGATGGCTGGCAGCCAAGATCATTTAATGCCAACACTGTGTATAATAATGTGCCAGAAGAAACATGAACATGAACTTAAAAAAAAAACCTTTTTCTATTGAGAGCTTCTACAATTATAGACCATAAACCATTATGATTCCTTCCTCCATTTAAAACCAGGATGTCACACCCACGTTCTCCCAGCACCATGGCTCTGACAATCATTCTGCCACCTCTTCCATCAATTTCCCTGTTTCACGGTGGTTGAGTTCTAGGTTTATTTAATTGTTGAGTTCTTAAGAGTCTCTGGATTTGTGTTTTGGACTTTTTGGGACATCCTTGGTGTCTATGTCTGTTATCCTTCTGTAGGATATCTGCCATGCTATGAAGGTAGCTCTTTTGCTCATCACACCACTTCTTAAAAGGTTTGTTAGGGCTCTAAATGATGAGTTAGAGGAAGTTCGTCTTCTGCTTGGGTGTTGCCCATTATCTCAGGTCCTATTGGTGGAATTAAGTTGTCCAAGAATCTGGGATCATTGCTTTCTGAAAAATACAAACAATCTCCAACAGACAGTAAGATCATTAATAGTTAAATGAGGCAAATATTGTTAAATTGGTGAGGTTTTCAAGGATGTAGCCTTTGTTTTAGACCTACAGTGAGTGAGGACTTCCCATTGGAGATTCAGTTCTTGGTCTCCGTACAAACTTATCTTGGGTCTCTGTACCAGTCAAAGGTTCCCTGCCACTGAGGGGATCTCAACCAATTAGCCAGATATTGATTACTTACCTAGGTTGAGCTGCACTGTTGCACAGATGGGCAATTCTTATTTTGCTAGTCTGTGCCATGTAGCAGTGTGATATGCATTCTCAGGCTATTGGTTGGTGTAGCATATGGATGACCCCTGAGCTTGGAATATCATTGGTCAGATTCCCCTGGCAGCTTGTGCAGTGCCTTCTGGCATTACATAGGTTACCTTCTGGGAGTTGGTTTCCTTTATGGATTCATCAGGGCAGCTCAGTGATTTGTGACAGCAGTCTGTGAAATCATCAGGAATATAGTCTTATCTTTTACATAGGATGGGTATTCAGGAACTGTGACAAAAGCTTGTCTTGTTTTGGGGACCCTGCAGGTCACATTGATCAACAGCTCATTGTGAGACAGGGAGCCAAGAGCCAGCATTATTTGTCCTGGATTTGGGTTTCCACACATCCTCTTTGGGGCCCTTGTTACCAAATGTTGCCCCCAGTTACCTCAGGAAATTATGACACAGGAGAAAGGATTCTAGGTTGTCAGTTCATTGTGGGCATAGATTAGTGTATATCACTCCCCTTTGTCCCGTCCCCTCCAACCCTCAATATCTTCCCTCCCCTTTGTTTGTATTCTCAATCTCATGTCAGGTTTGCTTATTGTTTAAGATGAGCCTGCCTTATTAGGGACCACATATGAGGGGAATATGCAGTGCTTGTTTCTCTGTTTTGTGTGAGTTCTTGATGTATGATCTGCTCCAATTCTATCCACTTTTCTTTGAATTTAATTGTAGTATTTTTCCTCACTGCTGAGTAGAATTCCACTGTGTATGTACCAAATTTTTGATACCATTTGTCCAAAAATAACCTGAGCATTTAAAAAGCAGGTCTATTGTCAATTTCACAAGTCACATACATTTTAGCATCAGCTTTGACATTAAATACTATAATAAACTAAGGTATCTTCAAAGGAAGTTCTATTTGTTTCTGTGTAATCAGCAATTTAAAAAGTTAGAGGTTATCACTATTGAAGCAAATCAGGAAATACTTATTTCAAAGGGTATCTTTAGGGATATTTTGTTTGAAACATGGTTAAATACTTCAATGAAATTATTATGTGAAAAAATTGGCCTTATATCAAGTGAAAACAGCTTGCAAATTCAAGATATTAACTTTTAAAGTTGGACTTGAACTTTTAACCAATGATATTTAAAAAGAAAATTAATGATGAAAGATTAAAACAGGTACAGTTTATAAAGAATAATACAGTTGTCAAATTATGTATGGTCAAATTTCACATTGCATTTGTAGACAGAAAGAAGAGATGAATCTTGGTTCTCTGTTAGCTTTCTCTTTTTAATTTAGTTAGAACACAAGCCTATGAGATGAAGCTATCCATTTTTATATTGGGTGTTCCCTCACAGTCATTACTTGTGATTTGTCCCATGGTAATTCCAATCCTTCCAAATTTACAATCAAGATTAACCCTCACAAGGACCAAGTCAGAAATGACTTTGATGATAGATTCAAAGATTTATGGCCTCTTCTAAGATGAAACTCCTGAAACAGATATTTTAAATCACATTTGTGAGTTCTGTATGTAGCTGAGATTGTAGAAGGATTGCATAGCATATATGAAGCCCTGTGTTGGGTCCCAATATTTAATAAAACCCAGCATGATGATAGGCACCTATAATCTTAGCACTCAGTTGTAGGAAGGACAATTAAATGTTCTAGGCCATCTGTATTAGTCAGGGTTCTCTAGAGGAAACAGAGTTGACAGAATGGATTGTAGTAAAAGGGAATTTATTGGGGTAGTTTACAACAGTCCAACAATAGCAGTCTGCAGGCCCACAGGTGAAGAAACCAGTAGCTATTCAGTCCACATGGCTGGAGGCCTCAGCAGTCCCAATCCAGCCCAGAAGGCCTGATGGCTCCCTTGGGAGCAGTTGCTCTTTAAGTCCACAATGTGAGGCTGAGGAAACTGGTTTCTGATGTCCAGGAAGGGTAAGAAAGCAGTATGTGAGTGCAAGTCACAAACAAGCACCAGCAGCCAACAAGCAGGGAGACCAGGAGAGAATTTCTTCCCCTTTATATAACCCTAGGGTGGGGTCTTGCAATTCTATCCCAGATTTAATGGCTTCCTGAGTCTGGAATTTCCTTCCTGCACTACCCACACAGGAAAGGATGTTTACTTCTACCTCCTTTGAGCTTCCTGACATCATGCCCCCTACTGAGAGGCTGCCTTCCTGTGAACATCCTCAGAGACCCACCCAAGATTACTTGAAAGGTCAAGTTGACATCAAAATTTAACCATCACACCATCTTGGGATATTTACTAAATTTGAAGCCATGACACATGATACCCTTAATATAAAGACTCTAAGTGGATTTAACCTCTCTGTAGCACTCTGGTAGTGGTAATTTCCCTTAGGATCCCAGGTCCCAGTTAGGGCTTCCTTGTCACTGAGTGAATCTCTTCACCCATCAGTAAGCCACTGATTACCCTCCTAGGTTTAGCGCCACTATTGCACAGATGAGCACTTCCTGACTTGCTGGTCTCTTCCATATTGCAGTGTGTTCAGCGTTCTTGTGACAACTGTCTATATTGTATATCAGTGGTCTCTGCTTTTTTCAAATATCATTGACCAATTTCCCCTGGCAGCTCATGCAACACTTTCCATTGCTATGCATGCTACCATCTGGTTGCTGGTTACCATTCTGGATCTAGCAGGATCTCTTGGTGTTGTTTGATGACACTCTGTGATTTCTTCAGCAAAAGGGTCATACCTTAGGCTATACACACTGAGGAAGGACCCGGTGGGTAGGGGACAGAAAAGAGGGAAGCAGGGACACCTTCACAAGATTTGCTCATACAATGTATATACTTAGTCATAATAAAGATGTTAAATGAATACTCTAAGTCCTAGTTCCTTAAAAATATTGTATGAGAAGTTCACATATTCTACAAAAATATTACATCTGTAGAGCAAAATTTCTTCAAATACCTTGTACAAAGCAGGAACATCAGCATTACTGGGGAGCTGGTGAGAAACTTACATACTATTGTTACCCATTTCAGACAGAAGGAATCATAAACTATTGGTGATTGAGATATAGCAATTGACATATAAAAAGACTCAAGTGATTTTAATTCATAGGTGTTAAGAAATATTTCTGGAGCATATATCAGTTCAGGGAGTACCTTATTATGAATACTTGAAGCAGTTGATGACTGATACCTTGGTTTCTGTACATAGCAGCTGCTCTGAAATTGTGTCTTCACTAATAACTTAATCTTAGGAGCTTATGAAAAAATATTTAATAATCTCTAAATTTTAACCTCTGTCAAAAAGTGATAATGGAAACCTCTTAGTGTTATTTGTTATGGGATTAAAGCATACTACTTAGTGTGATGAGTTTTAATATTGTTGATTTTACATTTTCTTAAGCAAGAAGTTTACAATCTCTTGTAAGAAAATTGGAATTCAATGCCTGCCTTGCAAGAGTATTATACAAACCAAATATGAAAACATTTGTAGAATATACCATGACAGCCTAGTGAATTGTGAGGAATCAATCCAAGGAATCTGTTTATTTGCTTAAAATTAGCTTCAACAGTCTTCAAAAATTTGAATGCATTCCTCACTTGCTTTCTTGCTTTAAACCAATTTCTATTTAACATACTTGACTAGGTTACATAGCAGGTCTCTAAAATATATATGTCCCAAACCAAGCTCCCATTTGCATTCTCTCTCACTACTAGGAGCTGAAACCACTGTGCTCATATTAGTCCTATTGGTGATTTCCAGTACTTTCCAAAGCATGACTCGTGGGTTATGTGTTGCTCTTCTATTTCTGTTCATATCATATTACACATTTGGTCTTTTGATCTTTCAAAATATTCTTTATCTTTTCTTCAAAACATGTTTCACAGCCTACTCTCTGGCCAGCTTCACATATCTCCCTTCAATAGCAACCTAACTCATCCAAATTTAGACCTTTGATCTCCCTTGATAATTTTCCATCCCAAAACCAGAGGAATCCTCCTCTGACTGACCCAGTCTGTCTTGTCTTTATCCTCTAATTGTTTTCTATAGCACTCAGAAAGAAGGAAACTTTTCCAAATCATTGACTTAAAATGAAATAAATATTTCCCCCAACTACTTTTCATGGACTAATTTTATTATGAAAGTAAGCACATATTCAAGAATTTTAAACATATACAAAATTCAAATTTAGCAATGCTCAAATATATTGCTATTTTAATAGCTATCAAAATTTCAACAGTTTCTAAAAATCATTATTTACTCAGAAAACTTATTTCTAGATAATTTTTGGGACAGCTCTCAGGTGTCAATCCCTCAATGCCATTCCTTCCTCTAGAAGACAACATTTCTACACAAGTCCTTTGCCTTTTGTTGCTATTTTAATAGCTATCAAAATTTCAAAGGTTTCTAAAAAATCATTATTTATTCAGAAAACTTATTTCTAGATAATTTTTGGGACAGCTCTCAGGTGTCAATCCCTCAATGCCATTCCTTCCTCTAGAAGACAACATTTCTACACAAGTCCTTTGCCTTTTGCTAATGCCTCCACTTATACAGTTTTCTTGAATCTATGTATGTAGTTTTGTGTGTCACTTACTTAAATGTCAATTTCTTATTAATGCTATTTGAACTGCTATCCTCAGGATATAGCTCCCTATGGACTCTTCCTTTGTTTTGTTTCCTCCAATCTACTTATCATTAAGTACTATGTCAGTTACTTTAATAATACTATTTAATGTGTTTCTTCAATGGGAACATAGAATCCACATGCAAAAGTGATGTGCATAGTGGCTACATGTGATACACGTTAAGCACTCAATAAGATTTTATTGAGTTTGAGCATGAAGGACTAGGTGACTGATCACTGGAACAGGATGCAGGTAATTAAGGATCAGTAGATTCTGTTGGTTATTATGAGAATAATTACTAGAAACTATTCTTTAACAAGAAAAGTATAATAAAAGAAGTGTCAAGAGTCAAGGCTAACTGCTGATTTTATGTACCTTCCCACTTTGCAAAATACTGGCTAGGGACTGTACCAGTCCTGAATTATTTGAATTAATATACTGAAAGAGCTTGCTAAAATTCAAAAGAAACTCTTGAGGAAATATTAATTCGGGCTAATTTCTAGAAGTATACAATTTTGAATTTTAAATGAAGGTAACTTTGTCATTCAAATTTTGTTTTTAAACAAGTTGATTTTCATTAATGTCCATTGGGGAGTCATAACAGCTGTATAATAAGGGTTTGATAATCCATCAAGTGCCAGAAGAAATATAAATAAATAGAAGCCAACCCCCAAAACTCCAATATAGTACAAAAGAGCAACTACTATATATATACTTCTAAAACATCCAAATCTATTCAGAAAGAGGCATATTGTAAAGATCATTAAAAGCTAGATTGTTTTAGTAAAAATGTTACCAACTTTCTGAAAATCTAGCCCATGTCATTAAACATTTAGTACATTTTAGAGGTAATATATTTGTTGGAGATTATTTAACTAAAGGTATTTAAATTTCAAAAAAAAAAAAAAAGAAATATGACTGGGAAAAAGTTAAATCAATATGGCTGAGCAGCAGCCACACCAGGATCCAACAGGTAAAGTTTTAGGATATCAGATGGAATCCAAGCCCTGGACCCATTCTGCAGACCTGTCTGAAGGCCCGGCCCCTCCCCACTCCTGCATTAGCCGAGCTAGAGCTTCCTTACTGCTCTTATCCTGCAGAGGTCTGGAGAGATTTGCCCTACCTGCACCCACAAGCTCCTGCCACAGCCCAGTCTGTGCAACTCACCTCCTTCCTACTGCCTCGTGGTCTGAGCATTCACCAGCACACTCAGCCCCCATATCCCCACAGTACTGACACACTCGCCTGCACAGCCACTGGTTAGAGGGGACACTCAGCAACCCCCTCCCACAGTACCAGAACACTCACCAGCCCAACCACCGGTCGGAAGACAAACACAGCTCCACCCCACCCCAAGCAATTCCCTGGCTAACCACTGATTCAAGGATGCATTCATCCCTGCCCGCAGGACCAACTCACTCACATCACCTACATACCTGCACAATCGCCTACCCAGCCACTGATTGGAGGATGTTATCAGCCCATGGTGGTACCAGGAACACTCAACAGACCAAGCTGCTGATCTGAGGTCCCTATCTGCCCATGATGGTGGTACCACAGTCACTCCCGTGCCCAGCCATCAAACTGAGTGCGGCACCCCTACCAAGCATGCACCTCTACCCAGCCCCAGAATCATTGGCTGGCCCTGCCTCCTAGGTGAAACCAAGCACCAGCATCTACTCACAGAAACAAGTGAGTGTCTAGCCCACTCTGAAACCCAATGTGAGTCCAACACACACCACTGAGGAGATCACACCACTAGGGCATCCCCAAACCCCTCCAAGCAGAACCAAAATGGGCAGATCACAATGCAAGAACATACAAGCTGAATGCCACACACTAGTACCACCAAGCCCCAATTTGGAAGTTACCAGTGAAATTATGAAAGAGAGAGTGCAGATGAAAACTCTAGATGAGACAATATTATGCCCACAACATATTTGCATGGCATCTATGAGGAGGCTAATGATGAAAATGGAAGCAAAAATTGAAAATTGCCAAGAAAGGGTACAGAATCAGCTGACAAGCTTTGCCACCAGGTTTAATGCAATTGAGGAGAAACTGATTTTGGTAGATCAGTGACTAAATTTAAAGGCAAACCAGCAGACAAAAAAAAAATCAAGATTTTTCTAGCCAAATTAAGTAAGGACATAAGCAAATGCAAGAATGATTATCAGGAAGCAATAAGTAAGTCAAGCAATAAGTAAGTTTTGAAATAAAAACACAATTCATCATAAAGATAGAGGCACTGCAAAAAGCCTTATCACAAAACAAAAATCCAACAGAATTATTAAGAACCTCTCTAGAATCTGTCACCATATGAGTCAATAAATTGGAAGACAGAACATCAGACAGAAGACAAAACAGAAGAGAATGATAGGGAAAAATCTTGAATAAATTAAAAAAAAAGCATGTGAACAAAATATGAGGGAAATTTGGGTTACCATTAAGAGAACAAACCTCCAATTCATGGGGTTACTGGAGAGGGAAGAAATCCAAGCCAAAGGCATAGAGAACATAGTCAACAAAGTTATTGAAGAAAATTTCCCACTCTAGCAAAAGAGTCACATTCAGATACAGAAAGCACACAAAACACCAAACAGGCAGGACCAAAGACCAAAAAAAAACCCTAAACATTGAAAGCAAACAGATGGTTCTAAAAGCAGCAAGGGCAAAACAACAAATCACATATAAAGGCAAACCCATCAGTGTTACATCAGACTTCTCTATGGAAACCATGAAAGTAAGAAGAGCTTAGAATAGAGTATGTCTAAGCCTCAATCACTATGGCTTTCAACCCAAAATATTGTGCCCTACAAAAGTTTTCCTCTTAATAGATGGAAAGGGAAATATTCTATGGTAAAATTCAAATCTACAACTATTTTACAAAAAAACCAAACCTACAGAGAATTCTTCATGAAATATTCCATATAGAAGAGCCAAGCAACCAATTCCAAGATCCCTCGAGAGGTTGGCACAATAATCAAGCCTAGAGGAGAAAAACAACATGAAAGGCATTAAATCCCATAAACCCTTCACCATGGCATAGATTGAGTCAAGCCTTAAAGTTATAACTTTGAATATTGATGGTTTTGACTCTCCCATAAAAAGACACTGGCAGGCAGGGTTGGTAAGAAAAATTGGACCCTTCTATATGTTGTCTCCAAGAAACTCATGTCACCTCTAAAGAGAAGAAACTACTTAGAGTAAAAGAATGGAAAATGACATTCCAAGCAAATAGAAATTAAAAAGAAAAATAAGCAGGAGTTGCTCCACTAATATTTAACAAAGTAGATGTTAAACCAAAATTAAAAAGGACAATGAAGGAGAGAACATGGGGAGAACATGTGGGAGAGGTTTTAGCTATAATCTATGCTGTTTCACTAAACATGCAGGAAAGAGAAGAATAATAGAGGGTTCCAATCATGAGAAAAAAAAGTTCATGTGGGGTGAGGGGCCTTACCTGGAAAATGAAAGTCCTCCTTCTAGGACGCCATGTGGAAGAGAGACTAGGCTTTGTTTTAGGGAAGTTTTTAAAACTTCCACTAGGTAAGTCAGAGAGATGATTGATTGGTCTATACCTGACCAATCAGTTTTTAACATCTAGGTTTGAGCTCTGGCTAGAGAAACCTCCCACTCAAGGGGAGGGGGGTCTCTGGAGCTTGCCTGAAACACTCAAAGTTGATTATTGGCCAGAGTCACTAGAGTTCTACACAGAAAGTCCTAAACTAGAAGGCTTTAAGTTTACTATATGAATTTTATAACATGTTAACTGATTATTTTCACTTTTGCTTATTTTTAAAAATTTTTCTTTCATATTTATTTTCCCTATTATCATGTTGAATTTCAACAATTTTCTTAGATTATTTTTCTTTCTCTTTGTGCTAAATATCCCATTTAATGTCTATATATTTATATTTATATATATATGCTCATGATAAGAAAGAAAGAGATCAATTTCAATCTGTAAAGAATGAAATGCTTAGAAAATAAACATAAACAAATAATGTCTGTAATGTGCAAATATATCTTGACCATACTACTTTACTGATGCCTAATTAACACATATCTTAATTTCCTCTGAGTTTATTTTTCTGGGCATATCTGCCTTTATGAGAAATATTAAATTAGCTTTTAAATATTATTTCTGTCTGTGTGTGAAAAAGAGAAAGAGGCAGGCAGAGACAGGGGACAAAAAAAGGACAGATATTTCATGAAAATTTCTGAATGGGCTGTTAATTTTTTCATGTTTATAACAAATACAATATTTTAAACAGTTGAACCAATAAGATTTATGCATATATTTTAAAAGAAAGTGCAGAGAATTCCTGATTTATCTCTACTTTCTCCTCTTCTTTCTGCCTTCCTTTCTTTTTTTCTCCCTCCCTTTTCCCTTCCTCACTCCCCCCTTCCTCCCTTTAATCCTTCATTTTTTCTTTCTCATTCTCTCTCTTCATTTCTTTCTTTTGTTTTTTTCTTTATTTATTTGAGAGGTAGAAAAAGATAGACTATAGGTATGTCATTCGTCAATTGATGTTGCAAACAAACTCAAGACGTGTGCCAATTTGTGCGCCAATTTGTGCGTATGGCTGTGTAAGAGTGATGGGGAATCAAACCCAGGCCAAATGGTATTGCAAGCAAGTGCTTTGAACTATTGAACCATCTCCTCAGCCCAATTTGTAAGTTTTTCTTCATTTTTGTTAAAATAACTGTAACAAAAATTTTAACTAATATAAGATTATGCATTTGGGGCAAAATATTGGAAATCCTGCTATTTGTAAATGTTATGGAAGGATGGAATAGGGACAATTATGATCTGTTACAATATATTTATATTTATTTTCTGATTTTATTCATTCTATGATATGTTGTAATTATTTTTTTTGCAGATTTTCTTTTCAATTCACTTCTTCTCATTGAACTTTCAAGTAAATTCAGTATCAGTCTTAAAGCTTACAAACACTTCTATTTGAAAGAAGAAAGTTTCTCTAGAGAAACACATGAAAATTAGCTTAACCTTTATTGAACTCAATGTACATGATGATATGAATAATCAAATAATTTCATAAAGGCTCAAATAGAAAAATATAAATTTTATTTAATATTTATCATAATTATCTCCATAAGGAAATAATCTGTAATAGAAATGTGTAGTAGTTGGAATATTATGCATAAATAATGTGCAGAGGAAGATGTATATGAAGGAAGTTCATAATATTTGCATGTCCATTTCAAGAAAAACACACTATCATACATATTTACAAAAGCTGCTATTGTTATCTATATCTATACTGTAAGAATATGTGTGTTATTGTTCCCATTTATTTCTTTATATAGATGCTTTTTATAGAATGCAGACTCCAGCAATTTTGTAATTGCCTTTATGGTAAAGCTTCATCGACTTTACAGGAAATAAATTATGGTACAATTCTAGGAAAGCATTAGAGTTATAGATATAAATTGTGCATAGATTGAAATTTGTATAGATCTTCAATTCTATACACCAATTCAATTTAATTGGTGTTTCTTTCTTACAATATGTAGGTGGAAAGCTGGTTAAAAGACAACCATAAAACATAAATACTCTGAAACTGACATTTATTTAAGGTCATTTAAAATGTGTTCAGGCTATTTGTGCAGCCATTATATATATATATATATATATATATATATATATATATATATATATATATATATATATATATATATCACATGTTCTGCTACATAATAACTCTATTCACTGCAATACAGCAGATATATAACTACATGTTAATTAAGCTATAATCATAGATGCATGTGTAGTTAAATTTATGTCTATGACTTGGAGTGTCAAATACATTTCAAACCATAATTGGACTCACTTTTCTTACATATACTCTGGTCCCAATCTTGTTTCCAAAATATTATAATTATCTTAAATTCAGCTCACATAAGAAGTTGACATGGGTCATTCATTTGCATAAAAAATGTGTGATCACAAAGATATGGCTATATGTGATTTGGTAGTATAGTTTGCTGGGGTTAATTTATTTACAAAAAGAATGAAACTTTATAATAGCATACATATGTCCTTTTCTTGAGATGTAAAAAAAAGAGAAAACATTAAATTTCATTCTATGCATTCATTTCATGCAAGGAAGTCTGGTTGAATTGACATGAACTCCAGAGCTGCTTACACAGTGAAGGATTCCACTCTAACTGGAAAATGTTGATGAAATGATGTGTAAACTTCCCATCAGAGGTGCATGCACGATACTGGAATGTTGTGTTCTGAACAGTGTTTTTTTTTCCTCAATAACTATATCAATTGGCCAGAGATTTTTGTTGATTTGCACAAAATCTCTTGATTAGAATCCTCAGCCATCTGTTGTAAGATGGCAATGAGTGAAAAAATTCAGCAGAAAGAGCTGAGTTTAAAGTTAATTTGTGAAAAAGACTTGAAGCTAGCATGACCATGAATAATACAAGCACTTCAATTTCAATGCAGTAAGGTACTAATTTACATTAAGGAAAAAGAGGAGTCAAATTCTTGGAAAAGTATTTCCCCCATGAAAGCAAAGGAAGCCATATGCCATGTAATCCTTCCCTTCCTCTCATGGTTGTTCATGGTGCACCTACTGCCTTTCTGTTTTCTAGCCCTGGATATGGTAATGATTTTTCAACTTAACTAAATGAAATAATAGCTACAAGGCAAAAATATTAAGCTTTAGTTTCTCTTTTTTAGTTTGATAAAATGTAAGTAGTCATATTAGCCTCAGATTAAATAAGAAAATAATTTAGGACTCTTGGGCATTTTGAAAACACATTTCAAGCGGCAACTGATGATAATATCAGATTTCTGAAAGAAGCTCATTTTCTAGGCATAGTTGGGTCGGGACTGATTTCACAGGATTTCCTCAGCAAACACCGGGCAAGCATGGCTGTGTTAGTATCCTAGTAACCAGTATGAAAAGTAAGTGTTGAATCAGTAATCTAGCCCAAACCAATACAATAAGAAAAACTGCAAGTTTTAAGCCTAATTTAGCAGAGAGCAGGTTCAGTCTACCGCAAAACCAGCATGAGCTATGCTAAGGCAGATAACTGAGGATTTGAGGCCAGCCTAGAATACATAGTGACTTCCACATCAGACAAAGCAAAACTCTGTCACACTAAAAATATAATAAAAGAAAAAACATAAACAAAGAAACAAGGAAAGTAAAGTGAATGAGGAATAATATATTAAGTATTAATAAATATTATAAATCTACAAGAAAATTCCTTCACTTTATTTTAACAATTCAGTTCAATAGAACAGAGTGTGGGTAATCTTGGTGTGCTTCCTTCCCAAGGAACAGACCAGAATAAAGTATCTTCAACTTTTGAATAGGTAGTATTTGCATCAGTATGTGTGCTGGTTCATGAGAGTGGGTGTATGTATGTATATGTAAGCATATATGTGCATGTGGAGACCAGAGTACCACCTCAGGTTTCATTTCTCAGGAATGTCATCTACCTTCTTTTGAGGTAGTTTCATTTTCTTTGAGCTCACCAACCAGGCTAGAGTGGGCTGGCCAGCAATCCATAGGGATCCTTCTGATACCGCCTCCCCATACAGGGATTATAAGCACTTGCTATCAAGTACCACTTTAATTTCTTTTTTTAAAAAATATTTTATTCATTTTCAAGCAGAGAGAGAGAGAGAGAGAGAGAGAGAGAGAGAGAGAGAGAGAGAGAGAGAGAGAGAACACCAGGGAAACCACCTTGTGGGTGAGGCTTATGTGGGACCTGGGGAACCAAACCCCGGGCCTTAGGCACTAGAGGCAAGTGCCCTAACCGCTGAGACATCTCTCCAGCCCAAGTACCACTTTAATTTCTATACTGAGGGTCACTCTCAGCTCCTTATGCACACAGAGAACACTTTACACACTGAAATCTCCTCTCAGATGCCAAAGCTCTCTGTTTTGTTGTTTTCTTACTATATATATATTTTATTTATATTTTACTATATATATATATATATTTTATATAGGAATATTTTCTTTATATTTTACTATATTTATTTATTTATATATACATTTATTTATTTTATTTATTTATATTTATATTTATTTATATATTTATTTATTTATATATCTATATATATTTATTTTATTTATTTATATATTTATTTTATGTATATATTTATTATATATTTATATAGGAATATTTTATTTATATTTTACTATATATATTTTTTATATATGAATAGAGTATATATATATATAATCTTTAT
>PVHP010014601.1:0-38977 GCA_004024765.1 Zapus hudsonius
GTTTCAATACATCTATGGAGTAAAAGTCGGAGGGCCATGTGGAGGGAGGAAGGGGTCTCAGGGCAGAGAAAGAGGAAACAAGAGAGGAAGAAAGGAAAGCAAATATTGACCGTTATCTCTCTATACAGAACCTAAATGTTATCCACCTCTGTGTCGCACGCAGCAGGTGTGGGTCCAGTGTGGTGAGGGTACTGGGAAAAAAGTAGCGAGGAAGTGAAGGAAGAAGGGGATCCTTTGGGGACCATGGACAAGCATCAGAGGTCGAAGGCCCAATGAGAGCTGACAGGAACCGAGGAGGGTGGTCACAGTGGGTCCAGGGGAGGAAACCTTGATCTTCCTCACCTTCTCTCCCAGCATCCATCAGGCCAGCTGCTAACAAGAGGGGAGAGGAAGCAGAGGTTAGCAGAGAGACTGTCACCAGATGAGCAGAGGACAAAGATCTGTTCTGTCATCACTGCCCCCACCAAGGGTCTAAGGCCTGCCTCCTCTCTCCCAGGTGTGAGGATAAACATCATCCCTTTTCCAGGCATGGGGGACGCATAGTCCATGCAGGTTACAGGTTTTCAAGTGTAAAGGTAGCTGGCTCTGGGGCTGCAGCCTGGGGAAATTCACACAGCAGAAACGCATCCTGTCGTGGTTCTGGATGTTAAAATCCAATGTGGCAGAACTGTGTCCCTTCCAGAGACTCTGAAAAGGCTTCTTGCCTCCTCCAGCTATTGGGTGTCCCCAGGTATCCCTTAGCTTGGGGCCACATTGCTCCAGCCTAGCCTTCATCACCGCATGACTTGTCCTGATTCTGTCTCCTCCCCAGTCTCTCTTTTATAAGGACCCAAGGTGACGACAGGGTTGTGTTAATCCGGGATGGCCTCATCTTGAGATCCAACACCTGCCACACCTGTCATGATTCCCAAATAAGGTCACATCCACAGGGTCTAGGGCATGGGAAACAGACCTGTCATATTTTTACATGACATCATTCGACTGCGACAGATGACAACGGGTGTTGAGAGCCCAGCAGAGCAGAAGAGCAGATGAGATGTGGGTGGGTGGGCTGAGGGCACAGATAGCGGTCAGAGCAGCTCAGGGGCAGCAGCCAGCCCAGAACCAGTCTGCAACACGTAAGGGTCATGATGGTTTCAAGGAGCCTCAGTGGGAGCTCCTGGGATGCAACCTCCTCCCCTAAACTGGCTCCCCACTGCTCTGATCATCAGCTGTTGCTGGGAGCGAGGCTAGATGACCTGAGAAGCTATGAGTCCAATCTGTATTTTGCAGTATGCTGAAGGCCCTCTCTCTCAGACACTGGGGTCGGCAGCTGGGCAGGTCCAGAAAGAGGGGTTAGGATAGACAATTTCCGACACAACTCTGCCATGCTTATCTCAGATCACCCCAGCCAAACGTACAGCTTGCCCAGGTTTGGTATTAGTGGGATCCAAATATATTATTCTCATATTTTTTGAGCTCTAGCCCACGCTGACCTGGAACTCACTCTGTAGATCCAGGCTGGCCTTGGAACTCACAGCAATCCTCCTACCTCTGCCTCCCTAGTGCTGGGATTAAAGGTGTGTGCCCCCATGCCCAGCTCTAGATTTTTAAAAGAAGCTTTCTCCAAATGTATAATGTGTTAAAGATATAAAATTATTTTTAAAAAAGACCCTATTGTTGAAGATCACACAGGCTTGGCTGCAGGTCACTGGGAAACCAAGCTGGAGCTGAGCTGGAAACCTCCTTCCTGATAACCAGCTGACAGAAAGCTGGAAAAAGCTATACCACATGCAGTCCTATGGAGAGAGAAGTCATCAATGGTGGTGAACAGCAGTGGATCTTGCAAGCCTTAAGACTGTCCAGCCAGGCCAAATGTGCCAACTGGGGCAATAGTGGCACATCTATCATGGGGGAAACCAACTGCTCTCTAATTGGACTGGAGGCCTGCTCCATGGGAAGGAGTATCTGCTACTGAAGACCTAGTCAAAAGTTTATGGCGGGGTGGGGGGGGAGCCTATAGCATGGGAAATCATGAGCCCAGGGGAGTAATACCTGCTGGTGTCTGGTTGAATACATATATGATGCCCACCAAACTGCCTTATAAGCACTTGTTAAAATGAGCAAACCCATATATTAATGCTACTCTCACTTTTGGCTTGAGAAGCTTCTCTTTTCAGATGGCGGTGACCACTGGGATAACTCAAAAGTGCTGAGAAGAAGTGACAGTGGAGTGTTCAGCACTGGGACATCCCTATCACACTTCCCGAGGCTCAGGGTCTATTGAGGAAGAGGTGGAAGAAAGATTGTAAGAGCCAAAGGAAGGGGAGGACTGCTTACAATGCAAACTTCCAGACACAAAATGGCCTTGATATTTATGATTTCGCAGTGCCTGATAAAACCTTCATAAGACCTTCAAAATGGAGAAAAAGATGATGATATCAAAACAAAATAGACAGGGGGAGGGGATATGATGGAGGGGGATTGGAGAAGGGGAGAAGGAAATTGTCATTGTTTATTATCTATAATTATGGAAACTGTCAAGTTTTTTTTTTAAATAAACAAAATAAAAAAAATAGAGAGTAAAACAAAACAGGAAGCCCTGCCCACAGGAAGTCCCATTCCATAGGATGTCCCACCCCACAGAGGTGGGACTTTTCTTGGAAACCCTGAACTTGCCAATATGGCTTCCTCTAGCTCACATGTGGCTTGCTGAGCAGGGGGAATATGGCTAATTTAAACTGATAAGGTTAAAAGTAAGAAATCTCTGCCAGATCTGAATACATAAGAGCTTCATACTTTTTATATTAGTTGCAGGCATGATGATATATTTTACGTACACCGGGTAGAAATATTGAAAAGTTAATTCTTCTTACTTTTTTTAATGTGATTGCTAGAAAAATTTTAATGACATAAATGGATGTGGACAGCACTCATCTAAAGCCCCCCTTTTTAAAAAAATTAAAATTTATTTGCAAGCAAAGAGAGATAGACAGAATGGACACACCAGGGCCTCCGGCCACTGCAAATGAACTCCAGATGCATGTGGCCCTTTGTGCATCTGGCTTTACATGGATACTAGACAATCGAACCCAGGTTGTTAGGCTTTGCAGGCAAGAGTCTTAAGCCTTAAGAGCTAAGCCATCTCTCCAGCCCAGGCCCTACATTTTTACATAGACAAATGAATTCACACCTATCCCAGAACTGGACCAGTTGCCTTTGGGACCATTTGATCACACAATGAATCAGGAAAGTTAATGTTTTCTGAGCTGCATTCTATGGGGGAAAACTCCCAAGAGAGAAGGCAGGAAGACACCCAGCATGCTGAGAAGCAGGCAGCCTAGGACCAGACCTCTGGCCCGGACAGGAGTCTTATGATCTTCCTTGCGGAGTCCATCTGCCTGGTCTCCCAGGTTCCCTGAATTCCAGTCTGGGTCTGTCAACTTTGAAGTGTGTATAGCATTGGAGTCGTCCCAGGAGCGTGGACTCCAGGGATGGCTGGCTCGTTTTGCTCCCATGAGCCACAGAGAACTGGCAGGATAACTTGGGAAGGAAAAGTGACCACCCCTTCCCTGTCCTAAGTCCTCCCACTTCCTCCTACCCTGCAGTCCCCTGGTCCCCATCTTGGGTTTTCCACCCTGTGGTGCTCCTGGCCCCCGTTGCCCCCTGGCCCCAACCTCTGCCTCCTTTCACTGTCCACAGAGAAGAGAGCTTAGGAAGGAGGGGCGGCCATACTGCTCTGTTTCCATTAGGGCGACTGTTGACAGGAACCTGTCACACCAGAAGATGGATGCTGGCTTTGTCCCATAAGTCCTAAGACCTCGGAGCCAGAGGTGGCCCTGAAAGGCCTTTTCTCAGTAAATTATGGCGTTTATTTAGCACTTGAAGGGTTGTATACAGAGTCTGCCAGTCCCCAGTGAGGTGGCCGCTGCCACTCCCTCCTGGACAGTCTGGGATCCGGGTGGGGCTGCCTCACAGGCACATCAGGCCAGCCTGTCCCCAAGGCCACACTTTGGGCAGGATCTGAAGGGCTAGGGGCATGTTGGGTAATTCTTGCCTCTCTAGTTCAAGGTGGCTTCAACAGCGCTTTCATCACAGGAGCATGGTGCGGTGAAGAGCGCTTGGGGCCCAGAGACCCCAACTCAGAACCTCTGTAGCACCCCACCTACTTTCTCACGCGACTTCACAGGTAGCTTCTGACAAGCACCCATCATGCGCTGAGACTGTGCTCAGAACCACCCTTCAACTCGGACTTGGCACCCTTGTTTTCCAACACAGTCAAACGAGGCCAGGGGAGGTGGACCAAGCTTCGAAGGGACTGCAGCCCCTCCATCATGGTGACTGTGTGACTTCACAGGAGAGATCTTTGTCGTTTTTTGACATCCTGGACTGGGATTGTCACGTGGGCCAAGAAAATGGGGCTTTGTCCTCTGAAAGCTGCCACTGTGATGAAGACCTGCAACCGTCATCCTCCCTTCCTGCCCTACTGGTGGGAGTGGGAAGCCGTGGCTTCTGCAGAAAAGTCTGGCTGCTCCTCACAAAGCAAACCTGGAGAGGCTCCATGCTCTCCTTACTCCCTGACCTGCAAGTATCCCTCAGCAAAACGGCACACGACCACCCACACCCACCAGCGCTGGCCAGGGCAGCCAAAATGGACAGACAACATGTGGTCTGTTCATTCCAGGCCTGGGCCAGTGAGAAGAGAGAGGTCTGAGACGTGTGATTAATCTCTATAGAAGGCTGGAAGTGAAAGGAGCCAGATACAACAACAACAAAAAATCTATATTATATAATTCCACTTCCATTAAATGCCAAGAGCAGGCAAATCTACAGAGTGGAAACAGAATAAGGGTGTCTGGGGGGAGGCAGGGCCATGGGGAGAAGAGAACGAGACAAGCCTGACAGTGGGAGCTCTTTGCAGAGCTAGGCAGAGGGAAGGGTTATATAACATTGTGTGAGTGCTAAATGCCACTGAGCCGTTCACTTTACGCTGGTTCATTTGATCCATGTTAATTTCTTTCCCGTTTTTTTTTTTTAAATTCAATATTAAGCCTTGTCGAGCAGGAAAATAACACCCAGAGCCTCAGTCAGCTCAATGGCTCAGGATGTGTTTTCTGCACAATACAGAGGTGGAGGGAACAGCACCAGCTGCCTCTCTCTCTCTCTCTCTCTCTCTCTCTCTCTCTCTCTCTCTCTCTCTCTCTCCATCATCAGGCTACAACCCTGCTAACAGTGGTCAGCTACTAGACTCTGGTTTGAAACGAAACATGGTAGGCTTCACTCACCACCATCGAGGTAGGGTAATAATTCTTTAGGACCCAAAGGATGCTCCAACAAAGCAAGAAGGGTCCTGCTTAGCACCAGACAGCAGAAAAGAGACTGAACGTCATCTTCCAGCCCTGAGCCTCAGCGGAAGAAGGTATCTATCTCTAAGGCCTCTTCCCAGGCTCCTTCTCTCTACAAATCCTCTCCAACAAAGGTAGATTATGGGGGTGTGGCCCAGATCCCTGGGCCTGATTGCTGTCAAATGAAACAGGTTGGCACATTTATGGCAAACATACCAATTTTTTTTTATTTTTTTTCTAATGGAGTCTGCAGTCTCTTTAGGGTCTGGGTTTCCATCAAGGTGTTAAGACGTGAGGTCAGCTATCCCAAAGCAAATAGGTGAGTAGAATTTTCTATTCCTTCAATTGGCCAAAAACCAGTTAAAAGTCAGTATTGGCAGAGACACAGAGAGACCAGTGTTGGAGTGCGTTGCTTGGAGACATGAGTGAATTGACACCTTCCCTGGAGAGTGTGTGGGTTGGCCATATGTGCCAGGAGCTTACAAAGTGTCCACACCCTTTGATCTGGAACCCCTCTGTTTGGGACGTGCCGAGGAACAGAGTCAGGCAGGTTCACACACAATTACACCTGAGGATCTCTGCTCACAGCTTTACTAATGAAGGTAAAGGTGGTAGAATGACCTAGTGTCCAGTCACTGGGGAAGGCCGAAGTACACATAAAATGGACTGTTGGGCAGACACTGAAATGAGGTCCTTGTGAAGGTGAATCACCTTCCCTCTCAGGATCTTGTTTTCGTCATTTCCACTGCTGGATTTGATTTTCGATGTAAAATAGCTATGTTCTCAAAGAATGTTCCAGAAACGGAAGTATTTCATGATAAAATAGTAATAGAATATATAATCATTCAAAGCATGTTTAAGATACAAGTTGAGGGGCTGGAGAGATAGCTCAGTCAGTAAAGCGCTTTCCTTGTAAGCACAAGGACCTGAGTTTGATCCCCGAAACCCACCTGAAAGAGCTGGGCGTGGTGACTCGCCTCTGTAATCCCAGCAATGGGGGGGTGGAGACAGGTGGATCCCTGGGGTTTCTTGGCCAGTTAGCTTAATTGGCGAGTTCCAGGCTGCGGAGAGACCCTATCTCAAAATTAAAAAGAATAATAAGATTAAAAGATGGGCGATGCCTGGGGATAACACCTGAGGTTGCCCTCAAACCTCCACAGGCACACATATGTGCATGTGCACCTGCATGGGCACACACACAAAGATTCAGAAAGAGATAAAAAGAGAGAGAGAGAGAGAGAGAGAGGGCTTGAGAGAGTAAGCAATGCCTATCAATCAATCTCAAAATGGCAGGATTATAGTTGATTAATAAATAATCTCTTAGGCACTTCCATTTGTAAATAAACTTTGTGGTGGTGGTGGGGGGTGGTTGAGGGAAGGTCTCGCTCTAGTCCAGGCTGACCTGGAATTCAGTACATAGTCTCAGGGTGGCCTCGAACTCACAATCCTCCTACCTTTGCCTCCCAGCTGTAAATAAACTTTTATAGTCAATGTTTTGCTTTGTAATGACCATGGCAATTACTTCATATTAATATAAACCTTTAAAATGATATAATATAATAATAATAATAATAATATAAACCTTTTTGAAAAAGAAAGAAAGAAAGGTACTTCTTGGGGCAGGATGTGGTGACACACCCTGTAATTCCAGTACTTGGAATCTGAGGCAGAAGAATAACCCTGAGTTGGAGGTCAGCCTGGGCTACATAGCAAGAACACCTCGGAAATTAAAAACCAAGAAACCCGCTTGATGCCTCACCTGGACAATGGAGACAAAATGCCCACCTCATGGAGATGACCACACCACCGACACTGGCAGAGTGGTTTGGGCATGCCCAGAGGAGACTTTGATTCGTGGTTCCTCCTTGTTCCTTGGGTAGAGAAAGCGGCTCTGGGCTCTGAGTTCAGATCCTACCTGTGGCCAGTTGCATCGCTGTCTGGGCCATCTTGAAAGAAGCTCTGACACTGGTTTCCTGGCTATGCCCACTCAGCGTACTTCTTGCCATCTCTCTGTGCCTCAGTATCCCCCAGTGAGACATCTCTGGATCAGTGTTTCTGTCAAAGTTTTGCCCTGCCTTTTTACAATCCCAGGCTTAACCTTCATATTTTTAAAGTCAATTCACTTTAATTTTTAATTACATACTTTTTTAAAAAAAATTAACAAAACTTTGTATGGCTCTTGCGTACAAAGTCGGAAAGACTCCTTCAACCTCATAACCATACAGATACAGTCAATGAAAACAAACAGCGTGATTGAATTCTGATGAGCTTGGGGGTTGAGACACAGTCGCAGTAAAAGGACGCTTTCCCTTTCATTGAAGCAGAAAGAGGAGAAGAGAGGAGAGAAAACCCTTGCTCGCTTACACAGGCAGGCTGTCAGCCCCCCTGGGCTCTTTTCAGAGAGGAGCACCCCTCTGCTGAGCTCTGTCCTGGCATCCTGGACCCAGGGCTGCTGTGGTTTCCATTAAGCCCAGAACAATGGAGGGTGCTAAGCTATTTGTTATTTCAAGTCAGCAGAATTAGTAACAGCTTCACGCTTGGTACTCAAGACAGTTCCTCGCTCCAGAAACCCGGCCTCCGCCAGGCGACGCAAATTGCTCTCAAATCTCTTATTAGCAAGGCTCTTAACTGTTGAAAGATCACAGGCCACCAAGAGGCCAGAGAAACCTCAGAGACCCCAGAGAGCAGGGGCACAGGGCTGGAGGCTTTCCCAAGTGCCTGGGGGAAAGGACCAGGTACAGCTTCCCACAGGACACCGGGCCTAGATCTCAGCCACTCTGTGTGGACACTGTCTGGGCCCATCTAACTCAGGAACTCTGGGACCTTTATTCATGAATGAACAGGTGGAGTCTGTCTATGTCCAGTCTATGACTGAAATCTTATACTGTAACTGTGGAAGAGGTCACAGGATCTCCTTGTATCAGGTGTTTTTAAAAACTATTTTATATTTGTTTATTTGAGCGAGAGAAAGAGGCAGAGAGAGAGAGAGAGAATGGGCGTACCAGGGCCTCCAGCCACTGCAAATGAACTCCAGACACAAGTGCCACCTTGTGCATCTGGCTTTACGTGGGCACTGGGGAATCGAACCCAAGTCCTTCTGCTTTGAAGGCAAATGCCTTAATCACTAAGCTATCTCAAGCTATCTCTCCAGCCCTGTATCAGGTTTTTCTCAAAGCCATGGGTGAATCTGCAAAGATCTCATAAAATGGAAGGCTGTTGAAAACTAATATCTTTTAAAAATATTTTTTAATTTTTAATTTGAGACAGAGAAAGAAGAGAGAGAGAGAGAGAGAGAGAGAGAGAGAGAGAGAGAGAGAGAGCCAGGGCCACCACCTTGTGGGTCTGGCTTATGTGGGTCCTGGGAAATTGAACCCGGGGCCTTAGGCACTGGAGGCAAGTGCCTTAACCACTGAGCGATCTCTCCAGCCCGAAAACTAATATCTTTTAAAAAATATTTTTTAATTTGAGACAGAGAAAGAAGAGAGAGAGAGAGAGAGAGAGAGAGAAAACAGGCATACCCAGACCTCTTGTCACTGCAAACAAACTCCAGTTGCATGTGTCACTTTGTGCATCTGGCTATTTACATGGGTACTAGGGAATTGAACCGGGCCGTGAGGCTTTGCAAGCAAGCTCCTTTGACTGCTGAGCCATATCTACAGTCCAAAAAATAATTATCTTTGGTGGAATCCAACACAATAATAATAATAATAATAATCCCTCCGTGTGCAGTGGAAGAGAGCCTGAAGGCGAGTGACCTGTGAGCGGCACCACTTGGTGTCAAATCTCAACTCTGCATGGGCTCCCATTCGATGGTGTCCCCCTCTCTGAGCCTCTGTGTTAGCACCTGAAACACAGGTTCACAGCTGTACCTGCTTTTATTGGAGGATGAGATGTGATTGGCGGATACCATACTTCAGCTGTTTTCTTTTTCTTTTTTTTCTTATAACTGTAGACGGCTCTGGAAGGCTTTTCCAACCATCCAGCATTCTCTCAATCCTCCAGGACGCAAAACCAAGTTCATTTCCATTTCACAGCCAGGAGACATTCAACAGGTCTCAGGGACATCAAGGGTGCAGGGCAGGTGGGGTCTCCTGCAGCCTACCTGCCCTACTAGTGAGGCAGGTATGGGGGCCAGGCTTTGGAACCCTGGCTCTATAGAGAGAGGAATTTGTCCCAAGACTACCTGACACTTCAAGGCTGTTGTGGTCTGCTTCTTAGTTGCTGCCCAGAAAGAACCCAAACAAAAACGGCTTGTGGAGGAATGGGTTTATTTGGCTTACGGACTCGAGGGGAGAGTCCATCCTGGCAGGGAAAACGATGGCATGAGCAGAGGGCTGGACATCACCTCTGCCACAGCACTGGAAATAGTGGCAGGAAGGTGTGCCAAATACTGGCAAGGGGGAGCTGGCTTATAACCCCCATAAGTCCACCCCCAACAACACAGCTTCATTGAGGTTGTAAAACCCAAACTGCCATCAGCTGAGGCTCCATCACTGAGAACACATTCATTTGTTTGTGGGGGACACTTGGATCAAACCATGACAAAGGTCTTCCCCACAATCTCCCATAGGTAGGTCCCAGAGTTAAAGGACACAGAGCTCTTCCTGTTCCCAAGATCAGAACCACTTGGTCTTGCATCAGCTAGGAATCCGCTTCTCCTCATGCCTGTGCATTCTTTCTCTGCTTCAAACCTTAAGCTCTGTCCCAACAAGGGCTGGCTATTTCTAGAATGTTCCTTCCCTTCTCTGAGAAAACAGCCCAAAGTGCAGGAGAAGAGGACAGGTAGGTGCTAAGCCTGCAGCTGAGGGAGGAGTGAGAAGTGGAGGGGACACCTAACTAGCAAGAGCAATGACGAGATGGCAGAGTGAATTCATGGGGGACTGGGACTTTGACCACCCCACCTATAAAGCCCTCCACACAGTTTCCATCCGGCACATGCAGGGGACCAGAGCCCCACTAACTGAAGATACATTCTGCTGCTTTCTAGCCAAGTACCTCAACACAGGTCACATAGGCCTCACAAACTCCATCTGTGAAATGGGTCATAATATCACCTGTCCCACAGGGAAGTGCACAAAGTCACACCACCACACCGATCCACTGGGTTCTCTGTAGACATCAACCTGCCCTACTGAAGGAGAGGAATGAGTGGGGAGGGTCATAATTATTTAGATCAAAGAACCGGGATTCCTGACTTAACTTGTGAAAACTTGAATTTCCTTAAAAATATTTAATTTATTTGCAAGCAGAATGATAAAGAGTGTGTGTGTGTGTGTGTGTGTGTGTGTGTGTGTGTGTGTGTGTACATACCAGGGCCTCTAACCACTGTAAGTGAACTCTAGTTACATGTGCCTCTTTGTGCATCTGACTTTATGTGGGTACTGGGGAATTGAACTCAGACCATCAGGCTTTGCAGGCAAACACCTTAACCATTGAACCATCTCCCCAGTCTAAAATATGAATTTCTGTTTTTCCATGTCTTGCTGTGTTTAGTTAAGAAAGAAAACCATGTGACAAGGAGACATAGGAAAACACAGCTTGGAGAATATCCTGATCAGTAGCGGTCACACAACACGTCAGTTTGGACAGGTACGTCCTGCTGTTGGGGAGGTCACAGTAGTTAACTTAATGAGGGACTCTTTGTATCTCTTGAGCTCTGACCAACAATGAGGGTCAGTGCATACAGGGACATCTTGGAAAGATGTCCCTCACTGAGGTCATCCTGCTTCCCCGGGAGCCAAATGTAGACTGCACCTTGCTGGGTGGCTGGGAGTCAGGTATCCTGTTCACCTGCTGGGCCACCAGGCCGCTGGGCAAAGGCAAGCCCTGCCAAATGGACTTTTTTAACATGGAGGACTCCAGCCACAGAAACAAAACTCAAGCAGAGGTTAGCAGAGCTCCAATGATAAGGTTCAGTTGAGGAGCCCTGGTCCTGGGGTGGGTCTCCATCCAGGCCACAGCCAGGAGCTGGAGGAATCTTTAGACTTTGAAAGCTGTCTACAGGGTGGGGGTGATGAGAACCAGTGAGGCCCAGGAGGGGGAGGGAGTTGAGGGGAAAGCCTCAACAGGGGCAGCAGGAGACAGAGCTGTTTCCTGCAGAACTAAGACACCAAATGGTGCAGGGAGAGAGACTCATGCCTGTCTCCAAGCCCCAGACCTTCCCTCACCTCACACTCTCTAGAAAGCACAGCAGACCCCCACCATGTCTTCTCATCTCAGGCCTGCTGATGGCTTCTCCTTCTCCCCAAAGCTTTTCAAGTGTCTCCCCCACCTCCTTCAGGGACCTATCACCTCCTTCTCCCTCTAGTCTCAAACTGCAAATACCACCTTCTCCTGCCCCCCCCCCAGACGACATACCTTGATGCCCTGAGACGAGGTGTAAGGCTGCTGCCAGCCATGAAATGAAAGGCAGGCTCTTCAGGCCTGAATGATGGATCAGCCACTCTGGGCTTTCTAAAGCAATGAGGGGAGAGGTGGGGTGTCAGGCACGCAGACCACCCTGCGGTGTCAGGCGATCCACCAGCTTTGAGCACGGCTGTCCTGAGACACTATCTGCTACACTGTCCCCTCTGCCAGGCAGGGATGGATCTTCACAGTGAAACACAGAAGGAAGGAATGTTAGTCCGTATTCCTTGGAGGTGTTCACGGAAATTCAGCTAGATGTCAGGATCCTCGACCTGCCTGGGGCTTGGGGAATTTCTCCCTGTGTTCTAATTACAGTTGAGGCTTCGGGAATAGTGTTCAAAGTCCATCTTGAGGGTCACTCTTGCAATGGGGGAAGTACAAGGAGGTTTGGGGTGTCTGCAAAGCAGGGGGGCTGAGATACCCCCTAAGGACAAGAGATGACTTGTGGGTGTACCTGAAATACACCTGATCTCTACAAGGCACGCTCCACAGGGCTATTATGGGCCCCACTGTTCATAGCCAAACTAAGTTGGCCCTGGGTGTCTGAGCCTCCCTCATTGTGGTCTGAATGCTGTCCAGGGTGACTCAACAGAAAAGGGACAGCATAGTCTGAGCTGGAAAGTCACCTGTGATGGGGAATAGGCCCACCGTTTCCCAGGTAGGACCTCAGGGAAACTCAGTTTTCTGAAGGGATTCGAGTCACTTGGTCTCTGGCAGATGCCTTAAGGTGGATCTCTGGGATGCGTGCTTCCTGCTGGGTATGAGGACAACCTTATTTGACTTTGAAAATGATAAAGAAGTAAAGGAAAACATCACCTTGCATTTTTGAAGCAGCTTTTATTACAAGCATACTTTTTAATTCCCTAAGTACCTGCTTACCCAAGGGGCCCGCCTTCCCCTGCAGAGGGGAAAGGCTTACCATACTGGAATGGGGAAGATTCCAGTAAAGCTCTTCTCTCAGCCCAGAGTCAGAAAACTCCAGTGAACTAGCACAGAATGTACAGAGACGTGAAGACACTCACGTGTCAATTTACAGGACAAAAATGTAATCCAAAATAAAGGTGATTTATCTCCACCTTCTTCACCTGGGAGGAAACCCCAGACCTCAGCTCTCTGCTGTCCCTAACGCATAGATGATACCCCCGGAGCTCAACAAACACCCAGTGAACCCACAGATGTAGGGAAGGAAGGGGACTTTATACCCCAAATGATTTTCCTCTTTGAACATAGACATCTGGTGTCCTATAAATAAAATTCAAAATGTAAATATCAGGGAGTCCATTAGGGACCAGCTTGGGGTTGGTGAGAATACGGGTCACTTGCTCTCCCTTGCACCATGGTGAGAAAACATCACCCCGCACGTGGGTGTTCTGGGCTCCAATTGTCACCCGCATCCCCAAGCCAGCGGGGCTGTAGTGTGTCTTATGAATAAACATGAAAACATGGGTCAGATGTCTCGTATTTATTAGGTCACGTTAACAGTTTAAATAGCTCCCTCAAAAGCTTTTCTGCTTTCATTTTATACATGGGGGGAAAGTATCTCTTGGAAAAGAGCAGACCACATTTCACCTTCAGAACAAATTCCTCTGCACACAGACAGACGCACATTGCTAATATCAGATTTTCAAATACTTTTCCAACAGACAACCGGTTGCTGTTGGAGACATATTAAACACGCCTTATTTAATAGCGCTCCATCTGACTTCTCCAATTTAAATATTTGCAGACCCCGGCTTCATTTCAAGCTGAGGACTAATTTCTGAAGGTTATTTTTCTCGGGTGATGGGTGGGTCCTGCAGGGTCCTCATCCATTCCCCAGTCCGTGCTGTGGGCGGCAAGCGGCAGGCACCTCCCTCCATGGCAGATTTATAATGTTTTCCTGGCCCGTCTTCTCATCTGTCTGACTGAAGACAGAAGATATCATTGAAACTATCCCTCTTGGCGAGATAATTAGAAGGAGAGATTTGGGTTTTTAGCAGGATATCAAAATGTAAAGAAATTCCCAATAATGGGGAGGGGGTCGTTATTTCTTTCTTTTTTTTTTTTTTAAAGATGCAATCTGCATTGGTCCTCAGCTTTTTCTGCTTCGGGACATTTTTGTGACAATTATCTGTCACCATGGACAGCCATCTATTAGGAGTGAGAGCTTTACTTAAAATGAGACGTGGAAAGGTGGGTGGTGGGTGGGGGGATTATCTAAAATTTTAATCCACAAAGTGTTTAAGGAAGAATGTGCATTGATTTCTATCGACTTTGGGGACATCTCGATAAAGTTAGTTATTTCTGTCGTTGCTCTTATATATACGACATTTAAAAAAAAAAGAAACCAAAGCTTGAATTTTATCTTCTCGTGCATCTTTTACAAATAGCCCGTCGAGGGGATTATAAAGTCATTCATAATGACGACACAGACGCCTGACAAACTGACAAGAGTCCTCCCTGGTCCAGACCCGGGTGAGGGTGGCCGGCTTTGTTGTCCCTTATCTGAACAACTTCTGCCGAGGGGCTCTGCTGCCGGGGAGGGGGTGTTGATGGGTGAAAGGAGCATTTATTAGCACAGATCCAGTGCCTGGGTTATGGACCTAGCTGGTGGGAGGGTGCCACCCGCGTCCAGGCCTGACGTGTTTACCGCAGGGTGATTTACGGCGCCCAGGTGCTGGTTTGGGAACCATCATCCCCTCTGCAATGTGCCTGCAGATCTCAGCAGTTTCTTTGCGTTCACCGTCTGGAAGTCAAAAAGACATCCAAAACTCACTTATGATGGCCCAAAGCAGGTTCCTCTCCTGGGACTTTTGCACAGAAGGATCCAGCAGCCACGTTTGCTCAGATGGACTGCAACAGGTCCAGGGGGGGTCTGGGAGACCTCCCAGTGGCCCTCCCAGCCTGGCTTGTCCCTTGGTTCCTATTCTTGATCAAAGCCACCCTGGCTCTGGCTCCCAGGCTTCCCAATCCTTCCCGCTAAGCAGTTTCTTTTTGAATAAGAAGTGAACTCCTGAGGTGCCCAGACATATCTTGATGGAGGAACCTGGACAGATGTGGGTTTGCTCCCGGCTTGCCTCCCCAGGGCTCCCACTTTTCAGATCGGCTTCGCTTCTCACCTTGGTGCTGAGAACTGTTTTTCTGTCATTTTCGTGTGCATTATCTGCAGGTGACTATATCTGAGCTGGGGGTGACAGACAGCCTTGTGAGAACCTAGCACCAAGTTAAAACACACCCTGAGAAATTAAAAAATAGCCTTTTTGGTTTGACTTTTTAAAAGATATATATATATCTATATATCCTTTAAATTTTGTTTTGTCATTCCCAATTCACCAACATTTAAAAGACGAGTTTGGAGGTTTGTTACATGCCCATTTTTACACTGAAATAAACTTTTCTCCAGGCAATACTACACACTGATGAAAAAGAAAATATCCGTATTTCTACTTCATCAAAACATATACATATCAGGGCTCCCTTTGGCAGTACATATTCGAAAAGAATACATATTTATATATTTAGGTATATGGATAAATAAGGGGTGATGTAGGAACAGAAAGACTGGTTCTTTGTTTTCATTACATGTTTTTTAACGGATCGCAATTATGTGGGGTTGATTTTATGAACTCATTTCATCTTAACTGGGTTTTGTTTGTTGGTATGTTTCTTCTGGATGATTCAAGAACTATCTTTAATCTTCCTTGCGAGATTTGTAGACAAAGCTTTTGGTTAAAGCTTTTGGTTAAACGCACGTGCGTTAAAGCACAGAGGGTATTTGATGGAGCAGCTGGAGCAAACGATACAATGCAGTCTTTTAAGTACCAGATTCAAATGCTAACAAATTCCCTCAAAAAAAAAAGAAAGAAAAAACAGAGAGAGAAAGAGAGAATATTCCAATTTTCCCTAGAATTCCAATTTTCCCTACATGTGTTTCTTTCTTTTCTTCCTAAACTATAAACGCACACCCTTTACCAACATAGTTGAAAATACCTCTGATTTGCCACACTAAACAGAGGAACCAATGGTGATTATTGCAAATTACCAGCCCTGGGGCAAAAGGGAGTAATTGAGGCAATAAAACAAAATTTCTTTGCAAATATTAACGTGTGAGGCCCCGTTGCAAGGACAACCGTGGCTTCCCTGGGCTCCGTCACCTCCTACATTTGGGGACGGATCTGGAGAAAAGAGCGCTTTGCTTTTGTGACTGACATGGACCCCATTCACACAGGGCACCTCTTTCTCTTAATCTCATACCTTGTCTCAGCAGGCGCCTGTCTGTGGGCGCAGACCCGTGAAAATACGTGTGACCGCGCTGTGATGTAAAAAATTGCCTAAAAGAACAAATTCTCATCCCACACCATCACCAAGGGCACACTTGAACTAAATTAACGGGATCCATTTCTTTAACCTCCCAACAAAGCAGGTGACTCTTGCAAGACTTTCTTTTTAATTCTAAATAACAAGAGGGATCACAATTAATGTCATTTTTTTTTGAGATCTGAACGTTAAGAGGGAAAAAGTATCCAGAGTTTGGTAAATGGCTAAACAGATTAGTAGCCTTACTTTTTAACATATAAACATCTGAAACCCGTTTCCTGTTTGGGGGGGGAGTCTAGGTAGATGACCTCGGGCACTTTTTTTTTTTTGATTAACAAATGTGAATTGTACATCATGGTAGAAAAAAAGAGAGAGAGAGAGATTCACACTTGGTGGTCTTTCTACGGTCTGTATATGGAGAGAGAGAAAAAAATACAAAAATAAACGTTACCTTCTCTCTCTCAGGGTGGGCAATGCCATTTCTACAGGCGTCCCGGGCTCTGGTAAATGTTAAGGCTGTCACCGTGAGCAGAATCCCCAGGGCCTGCGTGCCTCCATAGAGTCCGAAAGAAAACATTCCTCGCATTCCTGGTGGTTGGTCCTATCTCCAGGCCTTGGACTCTGCCCTGCCGGGCCCCTTGTCACCCCATCCAATGGCCTAGTCCAAGGTGGATCTAGACCCACAAGGTCCCTGGGCAGCCCTGGAATAGGGGAAGAACAGAGAATAATTTGCTTAAACCAGAGGACACACACACACACACACACACACACACACACACACACACACACACAGAGTAAGTAGCCGCTCAGCCCTGGAGGACAGGACACCAGCTGTGATTCGTTCCATGGGAAAGGGTTTAGGGGTTCTGGCACATTCTGACAAGATACATTTTATAGGATTTGTGCTAAAATTTGATATTAGAAGTTGGGAATTCCAATTTTATGTCTCCAATGATAACAACAGCAGCTGGGACCTTTAACAAATGTGTGTAACCCTTTTAGTTAATAGTTCCATAATAAAAGCTATTTATGTCAAACACCTTATAAGGGAAAGATTTAGCCTGAATGTCAATATAACATATAATACTTTTTATATTTAGGAAGGAAAAAAAATCCATTATTAGTGAGGCATATTGTTTTTGGTTTGAACTCTTAAACATGGGGGATTTTAAAATGTAAAATAAGCCTCTCCTTGCTTTAATTTATTTTATTAATTCAATTAGTTTTATAAATTCATTGATTGTCTTTATTAGAATACTATTTCTGCATAAGAAAACTAATGCTAGTGAAGCATTATTTGAATTCCCAAGTCCTGCCGACACACAGACATAATTTTCGGTTGTTTGATCTAATTTCTTCAATTTCCAAGCATGTCCCAGATGATGCCCTGGTCATAAATAATCATCGATGTTTCTTCTATTTCCTGGGGATAGTTTTGGTTGAGAGAGAGAGAGAGAGAGAGAGAGAGAGAGAGAGAGAGAGAGAGAGAGAGAGAGAGAGAGACCCAGCTGACGGGCCATTGTCGACTCTATGACAGACTCAGGTCAGTCACTCAAAGGGGGAAACTTATTCAGGCAAAGGAACAGCGGCAGCGACCTGCCACTCAGGCTGTCTCCAACTGGGCTGAGGGGCTCAGAAGACTCCATGGTCTTCTGGGGACAGCTCCCCTGTGTTTTTTTAGGAAATGGATCATCACAGTGCTTGCTCATGCTGGGGGAATTGGAAGCCAGCACTCCAGGTCTTGTCTGAGGAGCCTGGCTTCCTCCTTATCTCTCCAATTCAGACAAAGAGCAGGAAGACGCCCTGGAGACCAGAAGAGAGGGCCAATTAAAAAGCCCAAAGACTCCCATCTACCCTGCTCCCGATTTCTCTTCACCCAGTGGGCAGCATGACCACAGGGTCAGGCAAAAGCCCAGTGGGGATTCTGTGCCCACCCACCTCCACATCTGCCCCCTGATTCCTCCACCGTGGGACAGAGCCCCTGCTTAGGAAGCAAAGGGTAGGGGAGCAAACAAACCCCACTTCTCACTTGTAATCATCCCGGACAGCTCCTTAAAACCAGCACAAGGCAAGCCCTTCTCTACCCATAGCTTTTGTACCTATGGGCCAACAACCGGCTAAGTGTGATTTCTAGAAAGTAACAGCCCCCCCCCCCAGGCTGGCAATTTCCTTTGCTTTTAGAATGTTACCAGACACCAGCAGCATGGAAGAGACCCCTCCTCGTGTCTGACTTTCACGTGGTTGGTTCTGGACAGAGACTTACTTCCCAGAAGGATTAGGAATTCCTATCAGGAGTCAGCAGGAATGCCTGAAGCATGTGCCCAGCTTCAAAGGTATTTGCACAAGATGGTGTTTGAAGCCAATCTATCTAATGGCCTTGGTATTGATATTACTGTCCAGGATTCATACCATCAGAGATGGAGGAGGCTTTGCAAAGTGTAGACATATCCGAGTCAGTACCCTCTGATGAGGCCAGGCTGGACACACAGATTCTGTATGTAGAAAAGCCCATTTGACCCCAGAGCAGCCCCAGAGGACAGGCACTATGAAAGCCTTCCTTTCGTAATCGGGAAAACTGAAGCCGAGAGAGGTCAGTCTGGTGTTGAAGACCACACTGTTGAATGGTGAGAAAGTTTTAGTGTCAGCAGCCCAGACCAGGTCACACTGGGCAGAGCAGTGACTGTGACCCCAGGCTGTGATGACAGGAGCTAAATATCTGAAGTTAAAGTCAGGTCAGGCTGTTGTCTGGGGGTCAGACTCCACCGACTGCCTGGATAAGCCCCCGATTGCTGGGCTCTGAGTGTGGATTTGCCTGTCTGTGACAGGGAGGTGGCACTGGTCCCCTGCCTAGGGGGTTGTCATCAAGGCTGCATGAACAGTGAGTGATAAGTGTGTGTCCCATCAGAAGTTCTCAACAGGCACTAGGTGCTGTGGCCTCCTTTGCTGTCTGGCCATGGTCTGAGATGGGAGAGCTGGGGTGCTCCCCTGTAGCAAAGACTCAATCAGACCAACCCAGAAAGACCTCTCAGGCATCATTAGAAGGGTGGAGACCACAGCCCCTGCTCCGACCTGCCCCAGAAGGAACTCGCTGACATCCCACAATTGTCCCCTCACCTCACCATATTGTCATCAGGTCCAGGTCCTGACCCACAGCACCATCCAAGTGACAGAGGAGACTTGACAGTCTCTCGGCCACCCACCCTGGCCACCCTGCATCTGTTTAGATGGTCTAGTCCTCGTCATTCTCCTTCTTCACTCTCCTCAAAGTCCTTCTTGCTGCACATTTCAGGTATCTTATGCCCCTGCTAAACAGCCCAGCATCCAGAGCCAATTCCCAGCCCAGGCTGGGGCCTCCTGACAGCCAGCTGGGACCTGCCACAGGCAGCAGGGACAGTGAGGCTTGGGGGCTGGTGTCTCTCAGCCCCAAGGTAAATCCTACCTCTGCCTCCTATGGGCTGTGCTGGCCAGGCCAGGTTGTTCACCCTCTCTGGATCCCAGTTACCTTGTCTGAAAGGGCAGCAGAGGCGAGCCGAGTGCTGACTTGAAGGTCTCACTACATACAAGCTCTTGGGTTTCTAGTTAACCCAGACAATACAGGGAAACAACCAATCACACTGGGGGCAATAACTCTCTCTTAAAAATAGGATGGCTTCTCCACAGTAAGAAAAATAAAGAGACTAGCCAAAAATAAATAAATAGGGGCTGGAGAGATGGCTCAGCAGTTAAGGCACTTGCCTGCAAAGCCTAAGGACCCGGGTTTGATTTCCCCAGTGCCCACGTATGAGCCAGATGCACAAAGTGACACATGCGTTTGGAGTTTGTTTGCAGTGCCTGGAGGCCCTAATGGGCCCATACTCACACACACACTCTCTCTCTCTCTCTCTCTCTCTCTCTCTCTCTCTCTCTCTCTCTCTCTCTTTCTCTCTCTTTCTGTCTCTCTCCATCTCTCTACTTGTAAATAAATAAATAAACATTTTTTTAAAAATAGTAAAAATAAATAAATAAATAAATAAATAAATAAATAAAAGATCTGGCAGGGTGAGTTGGGTGTG
Organism: Zapus hudsonius; assembly: GCA_004024765.1. Lineage (NCBI taxonomy): Eukaryota > Metazoa > Chordata > Mammalia > Rodentia > Dipodidae > Zapus > Zapus hudsonius. The sequence continues at coordinate 20,078 of PVHP010014601.1, forward strand.
ACATTCCACCATCAGGGAACCTAAATTTCAGTCTGTTGGGTTTGTTTATTGCCACTTTACCTGCTGGCTAAGCCTGCTTAAATTGCTTAACACCTCTCCCCTTCTCTCCATGGTGAGCCATAAGTTCCTTCCTACCTTCTTCCTTTAATTACGGAATAACATCTTTAGCCACTAGATGTAAGTACGATGTTCTCCTACGGTTCTGTCTCCAGAGCACCCCCACCAAGAACCCATGACAAGTCAAGAAAGTCTTCCTGTACAGTCTGCATTCTACTCTTCCCGAAGCTTCTCTCAGCCCACGGCAGTGACCTTGGGGAGTTTGCCCAGTAAAGATGTTTTATGTCCCTGTGTGGGAGAGTTCTTCATAAATGTCACGAAAGAGTATGGAGGATCCCCTCATCCTGACAGCCTTCCGTTCTGTGACCGCCAGGAGTTTATCCAAAGAAATAAATTCAAATAGGGCGGCTGAAACGGTTCTGTTTTGTATGCAAAGTGAACACTGTTATAGAGTCTAATACTTGCATTAAATAGGAGCCATCATCTCTAACAGCTGTAGGGGAGGCAGAGAACCAGTAGCTACGTTTACAGCTGTGTGAATATGAAACCAAATTCATAGAAAAACGTTAGGAAAAAGAGATGAGGTATTCATAAAAAAAATTAAGTTACAGGACAGGAATAACTCACCCATTCTTTTTCACTGTTAAGTATGTACAAATTATTGTGATGTTTTAAATATGTGTGCATGCCACTTTAAATTTAAGTAGACTGGGAGGTGGGTTATTTACAGAAAATGTGGACAAAAAACATTTCTGCTAATTAAGAATAAATCCTGTGGCTAGAGAGATGGCTCAGTCTTAAGTCCCTTGCCACACAAGCGTAAGGACCTGAGTTCAGATCCCCCAAACCCACACAGATGCTAGCTGGGTGTGGTGATCCACCAGTAATCATGCGTGGAAGACAGAGACAGAGAATCCCTGAGGCAACCTGGGTAGCTGGCCTTAGTCAAATCGCTAAGTGAGCACCCTTAGCTAGGAAATAAGGCAGACAGCAATGGAGAAGACTCCATGTCAGCCTCCACATGTGTAGGTATATATGTGCACCCACCCATACACATGTGAACATGCATACACATATGTACATCACACATATAACTATGCAAAAGTATACATCCTAAACGTTAAAAAGAAGGGGTTGCAAGAATCTCCCCAATATAGGAACACATAGCCTCCCAAAGCCTACTCAGGCAGAGGGCTGCAAGGGACCGGGCTCTTCCCTGCAGGTGACAGACAAGCTGGTCACTGCTCAGGTTGGAGTCAGCATGCTTGGTGGGGCTGAACTTGTCCATCATAAACAGGGTTGTCCAAAGGCATTTGTCCACGAGGCAGGCTGAGAGAACAGGACATTCAGAGATGAGAAGGACATTGATTTCCTCTGCTTGGAGAAAGACACTCTGAAGCCTTGTGGAGAAAGGTGAGTTCTCCTGAGAGTCACCAGAAGTGATTTTGAAGCAATCACTACCTCCATTCGATTTTACCCAGGCTCACCGAGTGAGACTCATTGGGAGTGGGGGACAGGCTTTCTTTAAAGACTTCCAGCGGCTTGGTGAGAAGCTGGGGTTGACAACACGTGACCCAGAGTTCCATCAGGGCAGAAGGTTGATTAGTGATGTCTGCACAGGGTGTCTGTGAATTTTCCATGGCTGAATTGAAGTTTGCAGAGTCAGGAGCTCACCTGTGTCTGGACTGTTGTGGACAAGTCATCTTTTTATCCAAGAGTGACATATTCAGGAAGAGGTCCCATCTTCATGGCTTTCTCAGTTCACAGTATCCAGGCTCACATTCCTGCCTCCCAGGATCACCTGGCTTCTGCTCAGCAGCGGTGGAGCTGAGGATGGGGAGGAAGAGGAAGGACATCTTGGGCTTACCCTGGAAGACAGGAACACAACCTGCAAGGCTGGAAAACAGAGCCTGTACAAGTGAGCTCTGTGGTTCAGGAAGTTTACACGGAAGGATCCAGCCCACAGTGGATTAACAGACGCAGGCAGCCAGGGTTTCCAGGTCACAGAGGTGATGTGGGGGAACATGATGGCTCCCAAGTGCACTGGGGGTGGGGTCAGAGAGTGGCTGGCCGTGTCAATCCAGTGGGCCTCTTGGAGTGGTGTGTGTGTCCATCTGAGGGTCCACTTCGTACAGAAATCGTCATCTTGTCTGGAAGATTCTAGTGGTTTGTACTTCCCTACATTCAAGTTAAACTTCAATTATAAAAAGACAACAGGCAGAGAAAGATAAACCTGCATGATAAGGTGTATGGCTAAAGGCTGTATAAACGAGAAAAAATTTTCAAAAAAGTAACTATTAGATGAGCCAGTAAAGCAAATCGGCTCTTAGAATCTTCTTGTAATACATAATCAGGATCTCTGCATTCTTTGTTGGATTTCTAGGTTTTTTTTGTGGTAGTTAGGTGTTGCATTCATGTTGATTTTCACATAGGTGTGGAGGGGACACCACTGTGCTTGTCTTAATCTGCCCTGGGTTGGGTGACTGATTGGGACTGGTCCAGTGATGTCTGAGGAAGGACCTGAAGGGAATCTTTGTCTAACGATGGGGAACCTCAGAGTTCTTGAGCAAGAAGAAACCATGAAGTTGTCACAAATGATGCCAAAGGTCTACTCGAGCTCACAATGATGCCGTTAAAAATAAATTTAATATTAAACCGCAGCATGGAAACTCCACTGAAGGTCTTCCTCCTCTGTTATATCAAATAGCAAGGCTCTCTCTTTTTTTTCAAGGCAGTGTCTCCCTCTAGCCAGGGCTGACCTGGAACTCACTGGACCTCAGCCTCCCAAGAACTGGGATTAAAGGCACAAGCCACCACACCCAATTTACATATCTCTATATCTATCTCTCTATATATCTAAATAGAGATAGATATATGTATATAGATATATATATTTGCAAGCAGAGAGAGATAAAAGACAGAGAGAATGAACGTGCCAGGGCCTCCAGCTGCTGCAAAAGAACTCTAGATGCATGCTCCTCTTAGTGCATCTGGCTTTACGTGGGAACAAATCCATTATGTAAAAACTCAGAAAGTTATATGAATTAATTTTGGAAACAGGAACACGGGATGGGGTGATTTCCCAACGAGCTCCCAAGCTTGCATGGGAAGCACATTGCCGCTGATGCTGGAAGCTGAACCGGGCAACTGGCTTCCTAAGGGAAATGAAGGAACCCCAATTGGTTTATCTTCCCAGGACCAGATGTCCCAGTGGGCGTGTCCGTCATCCTAAAGAGTCTAGGAGTCTGAACGGGGAAGTAGCTCAGTCAACAGAGTGCTTGCCTAGCATACACGAAGCCCTGGGTTCAAATCCCAGCACCACATCAACTGAGCCTGTCCAGTAGGTAGGATTGGGAGGGTTCACGGTTCAAGGTCATCCTCAGCTACATAGTGAGTTGAAGGCCCTATTTCAATAAAAAATTAATTAATTAATGCCTAGGAGTCAAGGTGTGAGGCCAGATGTACAGATGTGGCAGACTGCTTGGGGGAACAGTATGGCCTCCTGATGCCTCTGTCAGGATTCTCACAGGGCACCTGTGCACCCAGCCTCACACCAGGGTGAACAGCTGTGGGCACCGCCATCCCTTGCCTCCTTGGTCAACCTTGTGTGTAGCCTGGAAACCACACAACCGTTGCCTGGGACCTAGGAATCCTCTAGGCCCATGGGGACCCCTTGCTCCAAATTAATATCCACCACACTCTCCTCTTCTTTCTTCCCTAAATTCCAGTTTTGATCTTTATGAGCCAAATCCCAGTGGAAGTTTCCAGAAAGGCTCCAACAACAAGGCGGCGTCTTTCAAGCAGCGTATGTGGCTTCTCCTTGCCCTATGTCATACCGGTGCGATTTCCTCTTATTATAAATAGAGATTTCACCCAGAGGGGTGCCGTCTAATACCCCTCTGCTGCTTTGAGCTTTAATCAGGCCTTTCCTGCCCAAAATATTTATCTTCCAGCAAAGAGGTGCTAATTTTATCTTGTGAAAGTAGACTATCTTGCTTACGTCCCTTCTACCTTGGAGAAAGATAACCAAAGCCGAATTATGTCATCCAAACTCAGCATCCTCCAAGATCAAAGGCTTAGTGTATACACCTGCCAAAGTTGATGGAACGGCCATTGGCGGAGCCTTCCGCCCGGCTCGCGTGTGCTCCATTGATAGACCCCGCTTGCCAGTTCTGTGAAAGGGACCGGCCGGAGCTGCTTTCTGTGCCAACTGATCTCCACGATACTGGGAGGTTTTGAAGCGAGAATCCAAAATAGATATGCCCTTCTCACCCCTGTGGAAAGCCCTCGCCCCAGGAAATGGCCCACGTTCAAACTTTCATAATGGAAGCGGCGTGGGACTAGATAAGAAAGAAACATGTTCCTTACAGGGACATTTTCATGTTTAGAATAGAGTCAGGGTGATCCATCGCCCAGGGCCACCTGAGCCCGCTTGCTTTGATGGAGTCCAGCTTCCGCTTCCCTGGGGCTCATTTTCTGGGACTTCTTGCTGTCTGTCACAAGAGTGTCCATACACACACACACACACACACACACACACACACACACACACGTGCACATGCATGTACACACAGCTATTTGAAATTAATGTTCATGAAACTTGACATAACCTTCTAGAAGAATGGCCCCTTCTGGTCTACCTGGATATCATACCCTCTGCCACTCAGCATGCTAGAAATGCGGAATCTAGGGTCCCAGCAGACCCCGGCTATCCCCACCCCCTCCAGCCATCTTCCCTCCAGTTCCACAGGTCCTCGTGTGCTCAGAAAACTGTCTTTCCTCCTGCTCAGTGCTGTTCTGCAAGCTTCATCGCACACTGGTATGGAAACAGCATTCTTGATGGGGTTTGCAGAGTCCTCAGGCCGTGTGGGACTAGCTGATATGGTGGCCTACCCAATGGGGTTGGGGACTTGGGCCTTGGGGAAGACCTATTTCTGCCTGGGTGACCAATTGCCAAGGGGACTCGTGGGCAGGAGGGTCTTATGTGAGGTGGCATCTGGCCCTCCCCAACACTACATAAAGCATAGTGGTCCTTGCCTGTCATCCTAGCACTTGGGAGGCAGAGGCAGGAAGATCAAGGAATTATCTGATGCCAGGCGATGTCCTAGAATTTGGATTGAAAAGAAAATTTAAATGTCTTCAGGCACCTTCGAGAGAAGGCTGAGTAGCAAGCAGCCTGGCCCAGGACAGGTGTGTGAGGGTCAAGACTTTGGAGTGTGAAGCTTATGGACCCTGCAGGGCCACAGTGGCCAGGTGACCCCTGCCCCTCGGAGAGGAGATGGGGATGCTGCAAGATCATGGGCACCTATGGGACAGGCATAGGCACCCATGGGCAAAGCTCCAACTCAGCTATTATTGCTATCTTGGAATGTAGGCCCAAGCACAGAGAAACAATAAAAATAGCAGGTGGATGATCTTTAAACTTTATCCAGAATTCTTCTCTGACCTGGAACATGGGTAGGGGAGATTTTTCTTGTAAAAACCAGACAGAAAACATTTTGCAGGCCATTGTTGCATATGCATATTCTTCTTCCTATGAGTGTGTGAATGTGTGTGTGATGTGTGTGTATGTGTGTTTGTGTGATGTGGGTGTGTATGTGTGTGTTTGTGTGATGTGGGTGTATGTGTGTATGTGTGTTTGTGTGATGTGTGTATGTGTGTATGTGTGTTTGTGTGGTGTGTATGTGTGTGTGTGATGTGGGTGTATGTGTGTATGTGTGTTTGTGTGGTGTGTATGTGTGTATGTGTGTGTGATGTGGGTGTATGTGTGTATGTGTGTTTGTGTGATGTGTGTGTATGTGTGTTTGTGTGATGTGTGTGTGTTTGTGTGATGTGTGTGTATGTGTGTATGTGTGTTTGTGTGGTGTGTATGTGTGGATGTGTGTGTGTGATGTGGGTGTATGTGTGTATGTGTGTGTGTGATGTGGGTGTATGTGTGTATGTGTGTTTGTGTGATGTGGGTGTATGTGTGTATGTGTGTGTGTGATGTGGGTGTATGTGTGTATGTGTGTTTGTGTGATGTGTGTATGTGTGTTTGTGTGATGTGTGTGTGTTTGTTTGATGTGGGTGTATGTGTGTATGTGTGTTTGTGTGATGTGGGTGTGTTTGTGTGTTTGTGTGATGTGGGTGTATGGGTGTATGTGTTTGTGTGATGCGGGTGTGTGTGTGTATGTGTGTTTGTGTGATGTGTGTGTGTGCTTGTGTTTGTGTGATGTGGGTGTATGGGTGTATGTGTTTGTGTGATGCGGCTGTGTGTGTGTATGTGTGGTTCTGTGGCACAGCTCTGTGTGAGTGTGTGGAATGCTTCAGGCAGTTGGAAGCCCAAGCTTTTGCGAAGGAGCTCACAAGTTGGAGGCTCTGCAAACCTCAGCTGCCCAGTACAGACCTGCCCTCCCAATCAGCGACTCCAGACCTCTTGCCCCGCCTCTGCCTGACACTGCACTTGTCCCTGAGCCCTGTCCCCCCCTCCCCGCTCAGCCCCACCCTTGGTCTATCACTACGGTCTTCCCTGAAAGGGACTCCACTCAAGCTGTCCTTTTCAAAGCCCCATAGAAACAGGCCTCCATGCCCGAGGTTCACGGAGCACTGGCTTGCTTGGATCAGATTTGTACAAGTCAAGCCTCTCAGGTGACGTTTATTTACATAAGGTTCTGTCCGCTCTATAGTTTGTCGTGTGCATGCGCCCTGGGAGTGTCACCTCCACAGACAGACACTGTTCAGTTCACTTCTCTCACCACCAAGCTCCCCAGGCTCGTGTCAATCACAAGCCCTGCCCCAGGCATCAGCCAATCTGCTTCCTATAGCCTCAGAGAAGAACTCCAGCTGGTGCAACCAGAGGCCCTGAGTCCTCCACACAGGACAGCCTGAGTGCCATCAATGTTTCATCTTTGAGAACAACATTCCACTTATCTACTGACCCAATATGGCGGCCCTTCAGCTGGTGGCCTTTCTCAGTGGTTGGCGCCTATGAATCAAATTGCTCTGAACACTTGCACAGTCTTTTGCGAACAAGTGATCTATGGTTTAACTTCTCTTGAAAGAATGACCGAGGAGTGAATTTCTAGGTCATCAGCAGTCGTGTGATTTTGTAAGAAATTTGTAAGGACACTGTGTGTGCCATTTAAAGCTCTTCAAGGTCCGAGAGTTCCCGTCATTCCTCACTTCCAACACCACCAGGCAGCTTTAGTCTTAAGTTTTAAACCATTCTGGAAGAGGGGGCTTATTACCACACTATAGCTTGAATTTGTATTGGGAGGGGGCAACTGTGGTTGTGCGTGTCTTACCATGTGCTTATCAGGCATTCCTATTTTTTCATTGTGCAAGTCTGTCCAGAAGTATTGGCTATTTATAGAATTGGATTAGCTGGGGCTGGAGAGATGGCTCAGTGGTTAAGGCACTTGCCTCCAGTGCCTAAAGCCCCTGGTTCAATTCCCCAGAACCCACATAAAGCCAGACCTACAAGGTGATGGCCCTGGTGCTCGCTCTCTCTCTCTCTCTCTCTCTCTCTCTCTCTCTCTCTCTCTCTCTCTCTCTCCCTCTCCTTCTCTCTCTCTGTATCTCTCTGCTTGAAAATGAATAAGTAAAATATTAAAAAAAAGAATTGGGTTAGCTGGCTTAGAGGAGGAAAGACTTAATTTCAGGTTTACAGTTTTAAAAAATATTTTATAGTATCTTATTTGATTTGTTTTTTACTTATTTTCAAGGAGAGAGAGAGAATGTGAATGGACACATCAGGACTTCCAGCCACTGCAAACAAGCTCCAAATACATGTGCCATGTTGTGTACCTGGCTTTACATGGGCACCAGAGAGTTGGACCTGGATCGTGAGGCTCTGTAGGCAAGTGCCTTTAACTGCTGAGCCGTCTCTCCAGCCCCAGGCTTACAGTTCTGGAGGGAAGCTTCATCATGGTGGAGAAGACATGGCACAGAAGACAATAGGCTCACTTCTTTATACATCGGGAGCAACAAGAGTGAGCTAGTGAACTCACAGTGGGCCGAACCAAGAAACCTAATGCCCGCCCCTAGCGACACACCTCCTCCAGCAAGGCTCCTCCTGCCAAAGGCCCCATGGGCTGTGGAGTGAGCATGAGGCTTAATCATGAACACATGAGACTATGGGAGACATTGTGCCTTCAAACCATGGCAGCTGGCTCCTCAATATTGAGTTGTGAGAGGTCCCCTAATTTAGATACACGGTGGTTCCAAATACAGGCGCTGTGAACATTTTTTACAGTGTCAGGCTTGCTTTCTCTCTCTTTCTCTCTTCTCTCTATCTCTTTAAAAAAGCATTTTTCAAGAAGCAAGTTCTTTAATTTTGGTAGATCCCAATTTACTTATTATTGTAGTGTTATTTCTATCAAGGTCATGAAATCTTTGATTGTCCCCCAAGTTTCTGAAGTTAAGGTTTTATTCTACACGTTTCACAGTTTAGATCTTACGTTTGGATCTCGGACATACGACGTTCATTTTGGAATATGGTGTTAGATGAGGGACAGGGGTCATTCTTTTTCATATGACTACAAAGTTGTTTATGAACAGGTTGAGGGAACGAACATCTTTGTTCCTAACACGTTATCAAAGGCTTCTCCTATAGCTTATCAATTGCATAGGCAAAGGGTAACAAATAGAACTGAGGAACCAAATTGGCAATGACCATTGAGATTGGGAGACAAGTCCTTCTTCTTGGCAGGGGATTATAACCTTGGTAGTTACAAGTTTATAATAGATGCTGTCTGTTGATGGCCCAGCCTTCATTTGCTGCCCGGGATGGATCCTTTTACCGACCTCTCTTGCAGCTGGTTGTGATCACATGACTTTGTTGGTCTAATTAACTTCAAGAGGAAGTTTGTGATTACATTCATGGATAAAAGCTTTCACCTTGATAACAAGAGAGAGGACAGTTCTCCATATACCTGACATGAAGGTGGTCCCTCGAGAATGTGGTAGGACCCCTACTAGAAGTTTCTGAGGAGCTGCAAGGATGCCATCCTGAGCCCTGACATGACAGAGAAAGAATTCCATCACGGATGCTTGTTGTAGCCAACTTTCTCATTGCTGCGCAGAAAGAACCCAACCAAAAGCCAGTTTATGGAGGAGTGGGTTTATTCTGGCCTACAGACTGGAGGGGAAGCTCCATCCTGGCAGGGAAAATGATGGCATGAGCAGAGAGTGGACATCACCTCCATCACAACACTGCACACATCGGCAGGAAGGTGTGCCAAACACTGGCAAGGGGAAGCTGGCTAGAACCTCCATACACCCGCCCCCAACAACACAGCTCCAACAATTTCAAAAGTGCCATCAGCTGGGGATCAAGCATTCAGAACACATACGTTTGTGGGGGACACCTGGATCAAACCATCACAGTGTTGAACCTGACTTTTATCATGGATGACGACGATGTGCAGTCTTTCTCATGTGTGTTTGTTACATGAGGTGCTATTTGCTTGTGTAGAGACAACACAGCCTTCTCCCTCAACCTCCAAAGCCCCGGGCTGGTTTAGAAATGAGCTTCACTCGAGTAAATTACCCAGTGCTTTCCTCACTGATTCCCTCTCCAGACGTGAGAGTTGGAGGATATTCCATGAGACGAGATCTGACCACCGTGGTGGAGAGGATGACCAGCCTCGGAGAGCCAGGGCTGGGTTCGAATGCTGCCATTTCCTCAGTGTCTCTTCATCGACTCCATGGTCCACGTGCCTTCCTTGCTGCAGTGACCTTCTTCCTAAAGCTTCCATCTTTATCTCCTCCCTTTCCTGTGACTGCTTCTCCTCACCTTCTGGATCTCAGCTGAAAGATCCCCACCAACCAGACCCTTTCTCCTTACCCATTCCCTTTGCCCAAAGGATCCCAAGTGGAATCAAGTGTGTGGTCCGTGAGAGTTCTTCTCCCTCACTGGCCCTGAGTGCGGGGATCAGACCTGCTTATAGGGACCCTATGCTTAGCACCTAATGCACCCAGAGAAGGTCTACACATGCCTGACGTTTGGATGGATGAAGGGAGGGAGGGAGGAAGGAATGGAGGGAGGGATGAGTGATAGAAACCGGTGGTGGATGGGTAGGTAAGTGAGCAGATAGCTGAGTGGATGGATGGAGGGTGAAAACATGGAGGAGTATTACGGAAGTGGACAGTGATCGACGGTGATGGACAGACAGAGTGATGAGGGGGTGGAGAGGTGGGTGATGGGCGGGTGGGTGGGTTTAATGGCCGTGCCACGAACTTGCTCCATGACTGACTCTAGACTCTTTGTTGGTTGTGAGTTTTCTTGTGTTTCTTTGTTGGCTCATCGAAGGATCCGATGTGGATCCTTTCACCGAAGACTAACTCTTTGGTAAACTGAGTCCAGATGTTCCTTTGTGGTTGTGTTCCCACAATCAGCCCTTTGCCCACAGATCTCTTCTACTGTTGCCACGGCTGCTGTCCTGCAGTTGTTCTAGAATCTCACTCCACAAGAACATCCCATGAGGGACAGCTGGGGTATCCCCAGGCTAATCTAAGAAGCCAGGTGCCCCTGGTACAGATGTGTGGGCAGGCTGATGCATCTGGAGGTTTCTCCCCAATGCCAGTACTCAGGTCCCTTCTCCTGTGTGAAGCAGACTCATGATGGCGGTGACTGTGTTTCAAGCTTACAGATCCTGGAGAAGTTCCATTAGTGGGGGGAGAAGATGCTTCCATACATCGAAGCAGAGAGAAACCATCACCAGCCAGCAAACACCGAAAGCGACAAGCACACACCGACAGCAAGCAGGAACCAGGCAGAACTCAAACCTCTTGGCACACCTTTGGGCTGGAAATCAGATCTGCCCCCAAACACACCTTAGGGCTGGACCCCAGGATCCACCCCCCAGTGACACCTTTTCCAGCCAGGCATCTGGAGACCCAAGTTACTAGCTGAGTCTATGGAGGCCATCCATTCAAACTACCACACTCTCCCTGCACACGTGGTACCTCTTAACTGTGAACCAAATAACCCTCTTTTCCTTGTCAAGTACCCACTTCTAGTGTTTTGTGATAGTAGCAGAAAGTGGACTAATACAGAGGCCAAGAAACTTACATCACCACAATGCCATCTCAGACCTCTGTTGATACTTAGCGAAGTAGCACCCAACCTGCTTGTTCCAGAATAGAAAGCACCCTTGGGGAGGGGGTCACTTCTGTATCAGGATTTAGCTCCTCACAGCTGACACATTCTTAATGGAGACACGGCTTACAACACAAGCCACCTTTAACATAGGAAGCCTCTGAGCTTGGGCAGCAGGTCTAGACCACCATTGGTGGTTCCTCTCTCAGGGGGCTCTATACCATGTACCCCACCCCTCTTCACAAAGCCCTGTGGCATACTCAGCCAAACATACTGAAAGGAGCCATATCTATGGGGATTAGCCACATTTCCTATTAAAAAAAAATCAGAGTTAGTTTCTCCATGTTCCCAGCTCAGAAATACAAGCAGATGTTGGGAGCTGGGGTCAAATGGCCAGGCATTCCACGAGAGGCCTGGATCCAGAGTCCACATCATCCGGGTCAGGCGTGCCTGTGGTCACCATATCATTACCAACACTGCCATTAGGGAAGGCAAACCCATACTTACAATCAAAACAGACTTCATGTGTAACCGGGAGGCTGTGCTTCCAGGAACAGCGGCCATGTCCCTCCTGCCATCGGCCTCCTCTGCTTCTCCACAACTGGCCAGCTCAGCAGAGGGGCCGGTGATGTTGAAGGCCAGACAGCACTTGCTTGCAAAGCCTGTCAGCCCAGGTTCAATTCTCCGCACGAAGTCAGACACAAATAGCAAGAGGCCCTGGTGTGTGTGTGTGTGTGTGTGTGTGTGTGTGTGTGTGTGTGTGTGTACAAATAAGCATGTGAGCGTATGCACACACATAAATAAGTTTTTCAAACGAAAATTTAAAAAAAAATAAGAACTATTTCTGACCTCCCAGGATTGTGAGTGTTAAAATTCACCTGGATAGTTCTGCTCCCCTGATGTCTTCTGGGGTCACCCAGAGGCTCATCTGGATGGGACATGTTCATGGGATTGGTGGTTGGCACTGCCTGCTGGCTGGGAGCTGGAATGCAGTGTTCACAGAAGACCCGTTTTCTCTTGATGCCTGTCCATAGACCTTGGGGTTCCCACAGAATGACAGCCAGGCCCCAATTTAGGGGCCTACATGCAGGTGAGACCCAAAGCTGAGATTTCTTCAGCCACAGCCTTGGGCGTGCCATGGTTTTACTCTCTCCCTCTCTCTCTTTCTCCTCTTTCTCTTTCTTTCTCTCTCTCCTCTTCTTCTTCTCCTTCTCCTTCTCCTTCTTCTTCTTCTCCTTCTCCTTCTCCTTCTCCTTCTCCTTCTCCTTCTCCTTCTTCTTCTTCTCCTTCTCCTTCTCCTTCTCCTTCTCCTTCTCCTTCTTCTTCTTCTTCTTTTTACAGTATCACTTTTACTGCCTCCTGCTGGTCAAACCAAGTCTCGGGCTCTCCCAGGATAAATAAAAGAAGAAATGTGTTCAGTTGCTCAATGGAAGATGTGGTTAAAATTTTTTTCTCCATATTTAATGTGTCACTGCCTGGCCCCCTCTGGGTGGGATTATTTATAATCCCTCCACGTGGAAATTTCACTTGGTTCTTGTATCAGTTTCCTTTCTTGTCATCACTGGGACCAAGTGCTTGACAAAAACAATTTCAGGGGATTTATTTTGGCTCGCGGTCTGAAAGGGGGCACCCATGCACCCAGGATAGGGAAGGCATGGTGGAGCTTACATCTCGGCTGATGATCAGGAAACAGTTTGTTCTGGGAAAGGAGTAGGATTATCACCTCCTAGTGACCCACTTTCGCCAGCAAGACCCCACCTCCTAAGGGTTCTACACACCCAAACCCAAAGAGCCCTGCTGCTCCCCGAGCCCCCTCCCCTGCTCAGATACAGGTAAGGTGACTGGGTGTCATGGTATGGAGCTGATTCTCAAGTGTAGTCCAGAGACCTGTGAGCTGAATGTAGCAGTTACCCACCCCCACACTCCCAGCATGCACCGGTGGATGCACCAGGACAGCATCATCAACATGGTCACTCAGAAGGTTGTGTGTGTGGAGGGAGGGCAATCATGGCCACCAACAACCTGACATAATTCTGAGTCTGGCTGGGCCTATGGACCTATGGACCTGTTCTCTTGTACAAAGAGCAGGACCCCAGTTCCGGACCAGAGTCCTGCTCTGCCCTGGAAGTTGGTTATCCATGGACATGACCCCCTGGGTTGCTCTTCTGTTCCCACAGAGACATGGCCCATGGTAGGGGGATTGTCCTCCTACTAAGAGGCCTCGTTCATGCTGCCTTTTAGCTGATGCTAAGAGTTTTGATGGTTTTCCTTTTTATTTTAGCATTTGTAGGAGGACTTCATACATTTTACACACACATATATATTTAAATAAACAGAGAACTTCTTTTTAAAATATTTTTATTTATTTGCAAGCAGAGATAGCTGGAGAGAAGAGAGAGGCACACACAGAGAAGAGAGAGGAGAGAGAGAGAGAATGGGTGCTGCAAACGAACTTCAAACAAACTCCAGATGCATGTGCCACATCTGGCTTCATGTGGGTACTGGGAAATCGAACTCTGGTTGTTAGGCTTTGCAGGCAAGTGCCTTAACCGCTGAGCCATCTCTCCAGCCTATACATTATATTTTTATCAGCGCCATTAGATATAAGTTATTACCACCTACTGGACAGCCACGTGGGCCCAAGTTTGGTGTGCAGGACGCTGCCTTTGAGACCATGAGAAGCCATTGGCTCAACTTAGGGGGAACTGAGTGCCCACAGGCATCTTATCATCCAGCTGCCCCTTTGTGATAGTTAATTTTGATTGCTGATTGGATTGGATTTAGAAACACCTAGGCACACTTTATAGCTTATCGGTGAGGACATTTCCAAAGAGGATTAGCTAAGGGGGAAACCTGGGATGTGGTTGTATCATCCCGTGGGCTGAGGCTCTGGACCAAATATGAAGGAAGAAGAGATAGCCAGATGAATGTCAATATTCGTCTCTCTCTGCTTTCTGACCCAGCATGGTGAGAGCGAGTAGCCTCCAACTGCCACAGACAGGACCTGGTCCCACAGCCACACCTTCCCTCCAGGATGGACTGTGTCCCTTGAACTGTGAGCCAAACTAAACCCCTCTTTCCTTAAGGTGCTTCTTGACATTTATTTGGTGACAAATTCCAAATGAGAAAAGTAACTAATACACCCATCCTACACCATCATTTTACTGACTGTGCTTAGATTTGATATCTTTTCCTGGATTTAATTCATTTCATGGTGTTGTTCTATCTGGAGAGAACGTTCTTAAGCTCTTTAAATTCTGCTTTGAAATTAAACAGCCAAAAAGATTAGGTTAGAACTTTGGGGCATGTCATGGTTTGATTCAGGTGTCCCCCACAAACAAACGAATGTGTTCTGGGTAATCGATCTTCAGCTGATGGCAGTTTGGGTTTTACAACCTCACTGGAGCTGTGTTGTTGGGGGTGGGCTTATTGGGAGCTATAAGCCAGCTTCTCCTTGCCAGTATTTGGCACACCTTCCTGCCGCTGTTTGCAGTGCTGTGGCAGAGGTGATGTCCAGCCCTCTGCTCATGCCATCGTTTTCCCTGCCAGGATGCAGTCTCCCCTTGAGTCTGTAAGCCAAATAAACCCTTTCCTCCACAAGCCGCTTTTGTTTGGGTTCTTTCTGCACAGCAACTAGAAAGCTGACCACAACAGGTCACTTTTAGAAAAGTCCACAATTCACAATGATTCTTTGTTATTCTCTAGTAGGCATTTCACTAATGCTCTGCGGGGCGGGGGGGGGGGGGGCATGTGCTCAGGTCCTCAACCTCTCCCTTCAAAGGTTTATGCCATTCCCACCTTTACAGCCTCAGCTCAATATCTCCTCACGAGCCTTCCTCCTCCACCTACTTTATAATCTCAGAGCAAATACCGAGTGCGTTAAGTATTGGCTACAGTAGAACCCCACTTCTGATAGCAATTTTTTCCCCACCTATCACTGCATTACAAACAAATTTAAAGCATGCTGGCTTAAAACAATGGTCATTCCCATGGAGAAGGTTATCCAGCGGATTGGGGATGGGGGGGGGCATCGGGGAATTGGGGATAACAACTCATTGTTTGCCCACTAAATGTTGTAACTCATTATGGACAATAAATTAAAAAAAACAGTGGTCATTGACATTCTTTGGTAATTATGCGGGTCAGTGGGCTCAGCAGGGTAGTCTGTCTGCTGCATGTAGGATGTGTCGGGCTATGGCTGCAGTTGAAGGCTCAATTGGAATGGACCTCCACATGGCTGACACTGGATCTCAGCTCTATTTCTCAACCAGAGCATCTTGGCCTTCCTCCTGGAAGTGACCTGGACTTCCATGAAAGACCCTTCTTATTCCAAGCCAGAAAGTAGGGGCTTCTAATGGCTTAAGACCCACCACCATCTATAGGTCTCAGGAGAGTCTCCAAGATGCCCTAGGTTCAAGAATCCTTTTAGTAGGAAGAACAGTATCAAATATGTGGCTATCCATCACAGTGCTCATAGGGACACTCCCAAGGTCACTACCATAGCAAGGAATAACCCCATCTACCACCAGAGTCCTTTCTTCTGTTAGACATTGTGCCCAAGGGCAAGATCAACACCTGTCTATGCTGTCATTGGCTCGGACACTCACCCCTGCCCCGCCCAAACTCAGGGCATTCTGGGTTCCAAAAGCTGTGGACTGGTGGCCCAGCTTTTCTTAAATAGCTCTTTCCCTGGCACTGATGGGAGTCCCCAGCCCTCACAGTCTGTCCCCCCCCACTAAAGTGCCTCTCAAGACACTTAATTGTGTAGAAGGACACTTAATTGCACCTGACAGGTTGCTATGGCTCTGAGATGGATATGACCTCTCCATCTCTTCCTCTTTCTCTTCCTCTCTCTCTCTCCCTTTCTCTCAGACAAAAGGAACCCTGAGATTGACCTTGGAAACAAACACCACTTCACCAGTATTGACAATTTGTCTCCATCAACCAGTTAGCATTGGAATGGCCTCTCCAAGGGATGGGAAATTGAGTGTGTGAAGTGGTTAAGCTAAACCGTGAGCTTGGGAGCCAGCTCTCTCTGGGGATCATGCCTCTGTGTGGTCTTGGGGCCGTGCACCGTGACCCCAGTGCCTCTGTTTCCCAGAAAAAGCATAAATACCAATGTCCTTTCTTGCCTGAAGATTATTTTTCCTCCAGAAACTCAAATGTCAGATTTTTTTTTAAAGTGCATTTTAATGTGAAAATAAAACCACAGAGAAGTCACACGTGTGTAAAGATGACTGCATTGTCCTTTTCTGTGTGGGTGTGTCACGGAGTCTAAAAAAGCAATGACAATGAAACAGAAAGGCCAGCCTGGGCTACAGACAGAGACTGACCCTGTCTCCAAAACAAAACAAAACAAAACAAAAAGCAATGACAAACCACTGGAAGATGAGAGTTCCAATCCAGTCTGGAGATCAACTAGTATATGACTTCATACAAGCCACTTAACCTCCCTGGATCCCATTTTCCATGTAAAAAAGAATGTTGGGCTGGATCCGTGGATCTCAACTTTGGTGGCACGTTAGACTCTTCTGGAAAGGTATTTTTTTTAAATGCCAATGCCTAGACCTCACCACAGATTCATGAAGTCGGAATTCCTGGGTGTAGGGCCTGGGCCTTGAATATTTACAATTCCTAAGTGATTCCAGGATACAGCCAGGATGGAGACCCTGTGAGTTAGGTTCATAATTCATTAGTTATTTTTAATCCAACATTCATTTCTTTAAACACAAGTTCCTGGGGGGGGGGGGACTTCGTGCAGAGCCAGCACACAGGCAGCTAGCTGTTCAGAGGTTAAGGAGCCTAAAGTCACTACCCTGTTACACCCAAGCCAGGACCAGCCCCGTTGGAGCCCGTGAGCTCTGCTGAGCATGGCTGAAACTCTTGGAGATGAGACAATTTCCAAGACTATTTGGAGAAAGAAACTTCTGACATCATGTGAGAACAGCCTGCATCTGGAAGACCGTCTATCATAAACATCTTCACACATGCATCTTCTCAGAGAAACTGAGTTTCCACTCCATGGTTCCCTCGTTAAGGAACCGTGGGGTAAACTGTGCAACTGTCAGCCAATGACACCTATTGCTCTCCTCACCAGGCATCCCTGTGTCTATGTCTCTCAGAGGTCCAAGAGGACCTAGGAAACAGATCCTACACTGTCCTTCCTGTGTTGTCTGAAACACACTCATCAGAAGCACCTCTGGAACATCTGCAGTGGGGAAAGATTGTAGGTGTTACACAGGAAGAGCAGGGAATCCATTTTGCAGACATGTGGTAGTGCTTTTGTCAGAAATCAGACTCAGTGTTTAAAACAAACTTCTTTTTGCTGACCAGGTATGGTGGTATACACCAGGTGGAAGGCTGAATTTCACCCCCGCCACTTTTTTCCTGCTCTTGCACTGAGATTTGCACCAGGCTCTTCTCTGGGCCTCACTCAGGCTTTTGGACTCAGATTAGAATCCCACCACAGGCTTCCCTAAGCCACCAACTGCAGGTGACAGAGGAGGGACTCAGCTCGCATAACCACCTACACCTGGACCTCGATTTCCATCTCGTTCTATGTCCATCCTACTGGTGCTGTTGGTCTGGAGACCCTTGACTGACAAGTCAGAAACATGGCCCCAGGAGAGCAGGGAGAGTCCTCGGGTAAGAGCCAAGTGGCAGGCAGAGGGGAGATGACATGGAGCCCTTCCTCAAATAGTGAGAGAAGCCACCACTGCTCTAACCCAGCTCTGGACCCAGCGCAGTGAAGGAGCCATTGGCTTGTGTGAAGCTTAACATTTTTTTCTTTGTTTTTTCTTTCTTTCTTCCTCCTTCCCTCTCATTCTCTCTCTCACTTTCTTTCTTTCTCTCTTCTTTCTTTCTTTCCTTATTCACTTATTATATCAGTTACTTATCTTGTCGGTGTAACCAAATTCTGGATTAGTATCAACTTAAGGAAGGAAGGGTTTATTTTGGCTCACAGTTCGAGGACACACGGTCCATTATGGAAGACAAGACAGCAGGGCTGATGGAGTGTGAGTCTGCTGATCACATGGTGTCAACAGTCAGGAAGGAGAGCGATGAATGCTTAGCTTGCTGGCTCCTTTTTTATTCAGTCTGGAACCCCAGCCACATTTAGGGTGGGGTTTCCTACCTCAATTAAACTAATCTGGAAAGTTCCTCATGACAGACGGAGAGATTTGTCTCCTAGATTCAGTTAAGTCGAAAATCAAAATTAACCATCATGCTATTGATTTATTTTCACAGTACTGGGATGGAGCCCAGAGCTTTACTCGTGCTCCACAAGTGTTCTACCACTTAGTTGGGCCACACCATCCAGCTGTTTTCACTTTTCATTGTTTATTTATTTATTTATTTTTTTGAGATGGGGTCTCACTCTAAGCCCAGGCTGACCTGGAATTCACTATGTAGACTCAGGGTGGCCTTGAACTCACAGTAATCCTCCTGCCTCTGCTTCCCGAGTGCTGGGATTAAAGGTGTGCTCCATCACACCTGGCTTCACTTTTTATTTTGAGACAGGTTCTCATTAAGTTGTCCAGGCTGTCCTCCTGTCTCAGCCTTTGGAGTCCTCAGATCATAGGCCCAAAGCCACTGGGTCTGTCTAGTACATACAGCTTTTGAGGGGCCACCAACAACTTAGTGACCAAGATCTTATGATCCTGAGATGTTTGTTACATGTCAAACTGGCAACAATGTATGATAAATAGCAAGGGAACAGTTTTAATACAGAAAGGATCCTGTTCCTGGCTACACTCCTGCTT
>PVHP010014602.1:0-38833 GCA_004024765.1 Zapus hudsonius
CTCATCTTGGGAAGCAAAGCTCTCCCCTGATGGATGGCAAGGTCTGGGTGCAGCTTTCTGCGGGGAGGGGCGGGAGGAAATCGGGGCTGGGAACAGGACAGTAAGCAGTGGTGTTGGAGAAGCTGTTCCCTGCCATGCGCTACACAGGTAGCTTCTTTATAGAGGCCAATTCACTGTCAGAAAATTCACTTTTGCCAGGAATTGTGTTTAGCACTGGGGAGCGAGTTTACGTCTTCTTTTCCACAGAGCACATTTGGTGTCTTAGTTGTGTGTGTGTGCCTGTTTCCCTTTCTCTTTATTCAAATCAAAGTCGGATGTGTCCTGTGTACAACACTCAGCCTGTCTGAGGGACAGAAGCACTTCAGCTTCTCTACTGAGAAGAATTCAGGGGCTGGAGACATGGCTCTCAGTCAGTCATCAATTGCAATAAAAGCCAGGCATGGTGCCAGGCACCTGTGATCCCAGCACTGGAGAGGCAGAGACAGGAGGACTTGTTGGGACAGTGCAATACAAGACTCTTCCTCAGAAAAATAAGGTGCAGAGCAATTGAAGAAGACACTGACATCGCCTCTGGATGTGCATGCACCTGTACACACACACACACACACACACACACACACACACACACACACACACACACGAGTGTGTATACACACAAGCAGGCGTGTACACCACACACATAAAACATATTCTAATGTGACAGTTTCATTCAATGGAAACACACTTCCTTTGGCCTTGCTTTTCTGACTCCTGGCTGAATTTTCTTTCTTAATTTTTCCTACCACCATCAACTCTGTAACTAGGTTTGTTGAGGGGGTCTGTGGCGGGGAGGGAATAATGACAGGACAGTGAAAACCCCACGTGCATTCAGCTGTGAGGACTGTGGTCTGAAGACCACCCCAGAGGGTCTCCAGCTCCTTGGCTTTCTCGAATAATGTTGCTTGTTGCTATTTTGAGAACCACAGGACATGCAAGAAAAGCTTCATTTAAAGAAACCCAATCCCTCTATCCTCTATTTCAAAATATTCTCTATTCTATGAAAACACCCCGACAACCTCCAGCAAGGCTCTTCTTCTAAAAGTCCTGCTGCCCTGAAATTCCTGTTCGAGACACACTCATGTGAGGACTGTGCCCATAATCTCTGACCAGCCCAGGAACATAGTGATGACAGGGCTCTCTTCCTAGCCAGATTTGGACAAGTGTCAACAATACAGGAATCAAACAATCCCAGTCCCGTTTTCTCTCAACCACACTGATCTTCTGCTTAGCACCCACAGGGTTTCTGACTTCCTTGTCTTACCAGGACTCCCAGAGAAACCAAGGTTCTCTGAGCTATTCTCTCTTCCTCATGGGGCACTTAGCAATTCTGTCATTAGTGCTCCGGCTGCTTCCTAGTCAGATAAAATGGACCAAACAGGTTTTTTTCTTCATGAGAGAGAAGATCTCAGCTGCCGGCAGGCATTTCTGTGATCAGACTAGGTCCACTTTTTCTTTTCAAAAGTCCTGCCTTCTTCCCACAATCTCTGACCACAGAGACCCGTGACATTTCCCTTGCAAAGGGCTAAAGTCTTTGCACGACAGCTTCGCCTTTTCGTTTGTGAAGTCTTTCTCCCGGAAGATTCCCCTTTTAAAAAATGCAGACACATGAGTGGAGTCCTGGAGGAAGAAACCCCTTCAATGAAAGAAAGGCTCTTTCACAGGTCAGTGGGAGGAAGCCTGCCGGGACAGAATGACTTACTCATGGCTGCCACCATGAACGAATGAGCCCCACCTCTCATTTCTGCAGCCCTGAGCTGGGGAGACCCGGGGGGGGGGGGGGGACAGGCTCACTCCTGCTTGTCTTGCTTTCAGATCTGTCAGCACGCTGCCTGGCCATTACTTAGACAAACGACTGCCAATGCCAAAGGTAACTCACAAGTTCAAATTGCTCCATGTGGCTTCCCCAGCCCCAGGGGCGGGCATCCACAGCTTCTCAGACAGGGACAAGACTCTTCTGGAACATTTCTACTGGAGGAGCTTAAGGACCCGCTGCTGCTGGTCCTAAGGGAACACAGGTCAGGCGGAGCTAATGGTGAGTCTTCAAAGGTGCCTCAGTGGGGGCAGCTGAAGGGCACGTGGAAGAGCAGAAAGGCGAGATACCATTTAAGAGGACCTCACGGCTTCTTGGGTAACTCTATTTTAAAACGCCGTCTTTGTATAATTATTTATTGGCATCATTCAATACGGAATGTTCAGACGAGTAGCTTTAAGGCCTGCTAGAAGTAACGCACTTTTGGTAACCACTGATTTTTTTTTTTTTACTGAGTTCAAGACTTTATTGTAAAGGATGAGGGGGGTGGGTCGAGGGAGAAAGAGAAGGGAGGGAAGGAAAGAGGGCAAAAGGAAGGGGGGCTAACCAAAGGTATTTTAATTGGGACATTGAAAGACTACCTCTGAGGGGACCAGAACCATGGGGGCTGGGAGACCCAGGTCAAGGAGCAGGTGGGGGCAGCAGGCATGTTAACTTCATCTTCACCCTAAAGCTGATGTCCTACTGATCTTGCTGACCCTGCAGCCTTTTAATGCTGGCTCCCTCAGGGCATCAGTTTCCCGACTTCTAAAAAGAGATTAACAATACCCTTGGGCCACAAATGTCACGTATATGCATCTGGCACCAATTCCGACCCAATTGTTGGCAAAGGATAAATTCACTGACCTGTGGGTACCACACGACCTCATCTTCCACCTCCAGAAACGGTCTCCTCATTCTTCCTTCTGCAAGACATTTCCAGAAATTCATCATTTTTATCATCACCTTTTTGGACACATCCTTTCAGGCTCATCTAAAATAACTTTGGGATGCAGGTGGATTTCAAGGCCCACCGAAAAGCTGAGGGTCAGGGTGAGTGCCAGGAGGCTGAGGAGAGTTCTGTCAGTAAGGGAACTCCATGCAGGGCGTCCCCCTCCCCCTGCCCTGGAATGTTCTTTGACCAAGAGACAGGACACAGCTAACACTGTCACAGTCCCCTCAAGTGTCTCTCAGCTTCTGCCTGCCAAAGTGCTTCAAGCGACGTGTTTTTATGGGTCTCGCAGGCATGGCTGTGAGAGGGAGGATGGAGAGCTTTCTGCTTTCGGGTGGGGATGCTCTGAGGCTGCGTTCATGGCAGCTTGTTCTCAACCCCTAGCCTCATTCTGCATTACTAGAAACATCAATGGCACAAGGCTCTTTAGACGAAGCCCTGAGTGTAAACCTAGCCTGACTTAGCACAACCAGGCCAGCTACGGCTATAGAGTGAGACCCTATGCTGCCCCCAACCCCCCTTCAAAAAATCAGGAAGAAAAATTTTAAAAAGTACAGATCAACGTATAGATGGTATTTGAGTCCTAGCCACAATGGTATAAAGTGAGGCACTCACAGCCAAAGCCACGGCGAAGGGAAGCAATCTACAACCAATGTTGCCAGCAACATGGAGAACCATTTGAAGACCACTGAGTAACATGCCCGCCTCATCTCTGGCCTCCACCTCCTTATAGTCTCAGCATGTTGGTGAAAATCAGAGAGCCTCCTGATGTCAGTGTCCACCAGGCACCACAAGCTCTTCTTGGTGGCTGGTGCTCTCCTCGGTGGCACATTGCTCAGGGCTTCGGTGAGTGACATCCTTCAGCCTTGCTCTGGGGACAGGCCACGGAAGTGGATATTCAGGGCACAGGTAATAAATCAACCCCAGCACCATGGCTTTCTAAGCTTTATATGTCTTTGTTTTTATTACTTTTGACAGCTTCATATGGGTATATCATGTGTTATGATCATATTCAACCTCACTGCCATATTTTATCCCCTCCCACTAAACCACTTCTTCCAAACTAACCCTCTTCCTATATTCAAGTTTTCTTTCTTAACCCACTGAGTTCATTTAGAGTTGCTTGCAAGAGCACGGTTGGAGGCTATTTATTGGAGAATGGGAGAATTATCAGAGGCAGGAGAGTGGCCGCAAGAAGAAAGAACATGACCCCCTCCCCAGCAATATTTGATGCTTTTAGCTACTCTGGGACCATTGGGGCCTCATGAGCCTCTCTGCCATCCATGATGAAATGCTGGAGAGTCTTGTGCAGGAATCCACAGCTGCTGTGAGTTCATGAGTAGACGGCAATGTTCTGTGTAGAAGACCGAGTTCCACAGCACTCCTCCCCATCCTCTGGCTCTTACATTCTTTCTGCCCCCCCCTTCTGGAATGCTCTATGAGCATTGGATGGGGTGACACATGCAACAATCACCTGTTCTTAGTACTGCCATCATTCTGTACCTGCCTTCTTTATACATATGCTTGGAAACACACTCCTGGATTCCCACTTTCAGCTCAACCAAGCAATCTCTGCAAGCCTGCCAGAGCTAATGCTTAAATCAGAGTCTTTCTACGCCTTCTAAGATGGGGAGAAAGATGGGGAAACTTAAGAGAATATGGGAAGGGAACACAGCCCCCTGCCCTGTGATCTAACTTGTCTTGCTTGCTAGGTGAGAGTCAAGAGATTTTAATGTAACTGGAACAATGAAAACTGCCTTATAGATAATGTGTGCTTTTCTAAAGATATTTCAAACAAGAATGTTAAAAACAATAAATAGATTATAAAAACAATAAGCCATGCTTATGAGGGGCCAGATGTTTGTAATCTAATACAGTTAGGTATGCTTGAATGACAGAATTCTTCTCTCACCCCATATGAAAAATGTTCCTCTTAAAACCTCAAATTTTATTTTAAAAAGGAATTCCTTTTTATTTTGTTTTGTTTTTTGGAGGTAGGGTCTCACTCTAGTCCAGGCTGATCTTGAATCCACCATGTAATCTCAGGCTAGCCTTGCACTCACAGCGATCCTCCTGCCTCTGCCTCTGTTTAGTATGTGTGATGTGGTATGTGTGTTGTACACGCACACGTGTGAACACATGCGTGCATCCCATGTACATGTACGCAGAGGCCAGAGGAGAACAGTAGGTGACTCTCCTCCGTTGCTCACTCCCATGGTTCCATGAGACAGACTCTCTGATTCCTGAGCTTGCTGTTTTTTCCTCAAGCCCCAGGGGGGGTTACAGACATGAGAGGCTATTTACATGGGTGCTGGGGACACAGATTCAGGCAGGCTGAAGCCCCCTCAGACCCTCATGCATGGGTGGGAAGTGCTTTTATTTGCTGAGTCATCTCTCCAGACCCTTCTTATCCTTGTATTACCACTGTGTGTCTCTCTCTAAATGCTCTGACTTAAATCTGAAGTGGGCGTCATCCCTTATCCATCTTAATGAACTCAATAATTTTGCCCCACTCTGATGAAATGCTTTCCTGCCTCACAGAGAAGATCTTGCTCTACTTGAGTGGAGGTCCTTAAATTTCGGGGGTGGGGAGGGTTCTCTTCACGCCTGTGCCCTGGTGGCTGTGCCCTGTGGGAGACAGGAGAGAGGCCTGGTCTCCCGAATCTTCCTGCTTCTCCAGGGATGGCTGCCATTTCTGCTTGTGCTAACAGTTCTTCAGGAAGCAAAATGTGCTGACAGAGATGTTGAGCTCCATTTTTGATGTTTTGCCAGAGATCTGACTTTGATCTTGAAACTGAAGAATCCCCCTGATCCTGAGAGGGCACAGGAGGAAGGAGCCTGAGGAAGCAGACAAGGGCACGCTTCTGAATTAGGGTCTACTAGCTGGAGCTCAGGGGACAGCGGTCACCTTCAACTCCTACCTTCCTGCTCCCTCCAGACACCAGAGCTTGACCTGGAAAATCAGCCATGGTCATGTCATGTTCAGGGCTGAGGAGGGACAGCGATGCCTGACTGGGCTGGGAGGTCTTTCACCAACCCTCCGCCGTATCTGTCAGGGGCTCCACGCACCTCTCCTCCAAGCCCTGTGGTCACCTGGGAAGGGGAGGTCTGGTACGGGGGAGGAGAAGGCACCGGCTTCCTCTGCACGCCATGGGCTCCTAGTGACGGGAGAACTAAGTGAGAGGGTGGCTCCATGATCCTCATATGAGGCACCACTTCTCCCAGCTGGTGGTGCTCATTTGATTACATTTCTTTCTTTATTATTTATTGTGTGTGTATCTACGTCTGTGCGTGCAGAGGGTGACTGGGGGTCTTCCTCAGTCACTCTCCATTCTGTGAGGCAGAGTCTCTCACTGCGCCTAGAGCTCACCAGTTGGGCTAGACAAGTTAGGCAATGAGCCCCAGCGATCCAGTCCCTGCTTCTGCCTCCCCAGTGATGGTAGTGCTGGGATTTGAACTCAGGCCCTCATGCTTACGTGGCAAAAGCTTTACCTACTAAGCCACCATCTCCCCAGCTCCTTTACTGTTTTGGCAAGGAAGCTTAGGCATTAAGTTATTTTTTTTCTTTTTTCTTTCTTTCTTTTTGAGAAAAGTGTCTCATGATGTTATCTGGGATGGCCTTGGACTCATGATCGACCTGCCTCTGTCTCTAAAGTGCTGGGTACAAGTGTGTGCCATCAACACCTGGCTTATAGCTGGAATCTTTCTGAAAATGAAGCTTCGACGAGACAGCTGGGACCTGGAGTGGTGTAAGTGTGAGCCAGCAAGCCGGGTCCCTCTCAGTGTGGCTGCCCAGATGACACCAGATGAGACGGGGAGGAGGAGTTATCACAGGGCACAACTGAGGACCAAGTCCAGGACACCTTACGTCTCCTCTCCTTGCTCTGGGACTTCCATTCTGATCCAGAAAGAGAACTTTCCCGCCTGGCCCAGGACCTCTTCAAGAATTTCTTTCTGACTTAATGTCTTAGGAAGATGAGCTCCAAGTCAGGCATCGTGATGCACACCTTTAATTCCAGCATGAAGTGAATTCCAGGTCAGCCTGGGCTAGAGCAAGACCCTACCTTGAAAAAAAAATTCAATAGTTACGTAGTTAGGATGGTCGCTGCCACTGTGAGGGTAGAGTGAGGTGACCTACTGGACTTTGAACAGAGGGAGCTTCTCTTAACTACTGCCCACACAACAGGAACATGAGTTAGCATTTCCCCGTGACAGCTGTCTTCCAAACGGTAAGAGAACTATCACAACAGTCGAAAGCCAAGTCCTCCCAAACAATTGTCTGGCACTGGCCAGTCACGAGGAAGGTGAGGGCTTATATGTTACTTATTTAGTTGGGAGCAGAGAATGATGTGTGTAGGTGCACCAAGGCCTCTTGTCAATGTGAACGAACTTGTACCACTTTGTGCATCTGGCTTTATGTAGGCACTGGGGAATCAAACCCCGGCAGTCAGGTTTTGCAAGCAAGCATCACTAACCACTGGGAAATCTCTCCAGCCGTTCCGGAAGGTGAGGATTTCTCCTTTGATGTTTATCCAGCTCCTCCAAATTATCCCCTGTGGAAGTTTCAATGGCAAAAATCACAAGGCCAGTGATGGGAAGTGAGGGGGAAGGAGATGACAGGGCTCAGCCTGTCAGAATGGACCCAGTGGGGAGGAGACAGAGTCAGAAGTACAACTGTTGAGAGACAGTTACAGATGTCCCAATAGACTGAGGCCTAGAGTCCAGCACAGACAGCCGCCCTGCCCCTCCTCCTGAGACAGGAAGGATCTCCATCACAGATTCCCCTCAATTCAGGGAGATCTGGCTCCTGGGAATTGTGTTTTCTGCTTGAGGCCTCATTCCCCACAAAGGGTCGTTGGTCTTGTAATCCTGGTTTTGTTTCTGGTCCATTTGTCAATTTGGGGTATTAGAGACCAAATTGGTAAGAAAGAGATTACTGGCTGATCATTCCAGGTCCCTCTGGCAGCCTGCCCCACCCCCATTCTCGTCCCCGGGGCCTGAGTCTAAGAGTGTAAGTGCCATTAACTGATATTCATCTAAACACTCTCATTGTTCCCAGACACCCAGAGCCCTGGGGTGGGAATGACTTGGCATTTCATTTAAATCTGCACTGAAGCCTCGCCTGACAAAACATATTAAGTATAAGAACTGCCAGCCAGGGAATGAAGCTATGTTTATAGCTCACCCTGGATTTTTTCTTTCCTAAAGGAAATGACACTTCCCCTATCTTTCCAAGCCTTCCTCAGCTCACCCTCCCCTATCATCCACACAGCCTTAACATTTCATTTTGCTTCGTGAGTAAAGCTTTTGTTGGTGGTGTCTAGGAAAGTATATTAAACATTGCGGCGTCTGAGATTAAAAACTCCCAAACAATGAACCTTGACAAACTCTGCCTTTAACAAGGTGTAATGAACAGCCTGTCCCAGGGGGCCACAGCATGGCCACAGGGGTTGTGTGCTTTGGGGAAACAACCCCCAGATGGACACCTGCTAATGGATGTTCATGACCAAGGGACAGAGGTTCTCCAGGAACGGTGACAGTCACACACACACACTGCAGTGTGTGCACTTGGCATGGGCACATGGGTCCCAGTAGAGTTTGCTTTTTTACACCCTCGAGTTCTTATGGACACTTACCTAGGAGTGGCTGAATTACCTACGTAGAATAGTCATGGGATGTAAACAAGTGATATCTGTTCTAAACCCGTTGTACCTCTCTTCTGATGGGTTTTTTCCCATGTAAGAATTAGGTTAAACAAATATGCTTTATTACTTTCCCTTTGAACAGATCAGAGCCTCTTTCCTTCTGGAAGTCATTCCCGAGATTATTAAGTGAACTCATTTAGTTTCCTGACCCAGGTTCAGCCCGAGACAAACACCCTGAGGACTGTCAAACAGCTTAGCACCTCCACAGAGACCTCTAACCAGCTCTGCAAACTCACCTTGGATCCACCCCAAGGGAAAAGAGGGAACAGACAGGCAGCCTGCTCAGAGATGCAGCTCAGACCCACAGTCGAGGCATCGTAGACAGACTGGGGAAGCTGTGGTGAGTCCCTATCACTTCCTACGGGCTTTCACGACAGCGCACTGGGTTCTTATTATAGCCCTGGTGTCCATCTGGAGCTGTATTCCTGTACTAGGATACTGCATGTCTCCTGGAGGCTAGGAGCTCCCCTCTGGGCCTCCAGTGCTAAGTGTCACCGATGCGGAGCGCAGGATGGATGGATGGATGAAGGAAGCACAGCTAGATGTCAGCTCTCTCCCTGGTCTCTGCCCAAAGCAGGGGCTGAGGAGCTGCTCGCTGCTTGCTGCTCGCAGGAGCTGAAGGAAAACAGGTGAGGATCTGTGCTAAGAAGCAGCCAAGCTGAGCGGCTTGCTTCCGTTGTGAACCAGAGGATGCACTATAGCGAGCTATGGCGAGGAATGACCCTGATGCTGAGCAAACTACTAGCACAGAGAGACCAGAAGGAAGCGCTTGCTGCTGTCCAGGACCCGTACGCGTGTGCCTATGGTGCGGGTGAAGACGGCCCTGTGCCAGTGGAAAAGGGGGCTTGGGAGGCTCACCCAGAAAGCACTCACTCAGCATCCACTATATACCAGGTCCTGTACTTGGCACACAGGTAGAAAAGTGAATAGGGTAACAGAGCTCCCACCAAGGTCATGATATACTTACCGGTACAGAAGTGCAGAAAACTCACAGTTCCGGAGGCACAAAGCACTACGACAAGAATCCATTGTGGGCTGGGGAGCAGGAGGACTTGACTGGGATCCCCAAAACCCACGTGTAGTGGTGCAGGCCTGTAATTCCAGCCCTGGAGAGGTGGAGACAAGCTTCCTGGGGGAGCCTGGCTGGTTAGTCTAACCTAACTGGTGAGTTCTAGGCCACCGAGAGAACCTGTCTTTAAACAGGTGCACAGTGGACTGGGGATATAGCTCAGTGGTTAAAGGCACTTGCTTACAAAGCCTCCTGGCCTGGCTTGGAACCCCCACGTACTCATGTAAAGCCAGATGCATACAGTGGTTCATGTATCTGGAGTTTATTGCCAGTGGCAGGAGCCTTATTTCTTTTTAAAGGTGGACAGTGTTCCTGAGAATGGCACCTGAGGTTGTCTGTCTTCTGGCCTCCACGTGTGCACACACCCTCACACACATGAACACGGACACCTGCTTTAAAAAAAGAATTAATAGGCTAACGTGAATACTTCTTCTTTTAAATCCAACCATGTGTAAACATAAATCCTTATGTACACACACACACACACACACACACACAGAGTTCCCACAAAACCTTTCCTAACCTAACCCACTGCATCCAGATGTACAGTAAGTCCTCACTTTAAAGTGGAAAATAAAAACCGGGTGTGGTTGCCTACACCTTTAATCCCAGCACTGGGGAGGCAGAGGCAGGAGGCTTGCTGTGAGTTCAAGGCCGCCCTGAGACTGCATAGTAAATTCCAGGTGAGCCTGGGCTAGAGGGAGACCCTACCTTGGAAAAACAAAAATGGAAAATAATAATAATTTAATTGACTGTCCTGAATGTGATCCCTCTCTCTCTCTCTCTCTCTCTCTCTCTCTCTCTCTCTCTCTCTCTCTCTCTCTCTCTCTCTCTCCTTCTTCAGTGCTGGGGATTGAACCCAGGATCTCACCCACACTAGGCAAGCTCTCTGGCATTAAGCTACACCCCAGCCCCATGAATTTCCTTTTCAAGCATCACTTTACGTTACCTGTCTTCCTGGTAACCTCCACTCCTAATTCCTAGCCCTCTGAGTTCTCAGCCAACCTTTCTGTCATTAGGCATCAAGTTAGGAAGGAGTGTGTGAGCACTTAGGAACGAAAGGACAGACAGCCCAGTTCATTTTGCAGATGCCAGCAGCCTCTTTTGATGAGCTTGTTAAATCTCTATTTGGGAGTGGAAAGAAATACTACCTCGCACCCAGACATTCCCATGTTGGAAAGTGTCCCTTCATGCTCCACCAGAGTATGTCCACTCGTGTTGAAAGGAGACACACCCGAGCCGAGGCCACAGCCAGGAGCACACAGGGCCCCATGGGGGTGGCGGTGTGGCAGGACTCAGGTTAGCTCCCCCTTTTGTACCGGATGATCCTTGTTAAGAATTCAGATCGCCCCAAGAATACCTGATTCCCGACTGGAAGTGTCACTCCCAGCTCCTTTTGAGGGAACACCCGAAAAATCCAAAGTGAAGTGCATTTCCTGTTCTCTTCAGAACTGCCGATGGCTGGCAGGCCTGGGGTGTGGCTGAGCGGTAGAGATAGTGCCCTGGCTGTACCCCACTATGCCACAGTAGCATGAAAGACCAGAAAGGCTTGGGGCAACAGAAGGTCAACGAGGCATCCTGACTAAATGCAATGTGTGGCATTGCCAGATCGAGAGAAAGAAAAAGAGATTTCTGTAAGGGACATGATTGGGAAAAGCAGAACTCTCTGAGGCTAGACTGTGAAGCTGTATCAATAATCAATAGAATATTGGCACAGTTGTACCAATACAATGCTGTATCAATACTGAAGGTTCTGAAATGGGCTGCACTTGCTTATATCCTAGGAAACACACACTGCAAGAATTAAAGATACACTACCTCTCAACTCTTTTTTAAGAGTGTGTGTGTGTGTGTGTGGAGGTCCGTCACTCTGCACCTTACTTATTGAGGCAGATTCCCTCGCTTGAGCCCAAGCCACCATGATCACTGGGCATTTATGTGAGCACTAGGGACCCAAACTCAGGTCCTCAGGCTTCCCTCAGGACCCCTCATTGACTTTTTGACTTTCTGTTCTGAAACATGTCACCCAAAAATGCATGCATATGCACTCTTTTTCAAGGAGGCAGAAAGTCCTATGTGAAGTTCACTGGCATATTTCATGTCAATTTATTTATTATCGTGTTTCTTTAAACTCCAATATGATACGATCCTAGCAATTCCTTTAGGTGCACACAATCTTAAATTGTTTCACAATTTTCCTGTGTTTCGTTGAAAGCTGCTTGGGAGGCTAAAAAAAGATGTTTTTTAAATTTTAAATAAGATTGGGTAAAATATCTACTTTTGACTTTTCTTTCAACAGTATGATGGAGCTAGAATCACATAATGCCCTTTGGCTCTTTAATTATCAGAAAAATCCATGCCTAAATAATCAGCTTCTTCTGACTGGGGTTTGGGAGGGCCAGTGGCTCTCATGGATGTTCAACCATGAAAGGGAATTCACTTCCAGCCAGAAATGTCAACACATACGCTCCCTCGTTGACACTCAATACAGCCTTCCATTCACATTGCAGATATCGAAAGGATGCTAGCAAGAATATTTTGCTTGGCATGCCATCTAAAAGTTCTAAATTTATGGATTCTATTTTTGCTTTTTTCTCAGACTGGATTAGTTACTAGGCAACTGAAGTATTTAATTTCATTTGTTAATAGTTCCATGTGCATAGCTAGTGTGTGGGACCGTGGCCACCAACATAAACACAGCCCCACAGCCAGCCTCTGCCCGGCACAGAGCTCGGGGTTCCATCCTCCAGCCAGCCTTTCTAGTATGGGGACCTAACTTTGCTTACAGGAAAAGGGGCGTCTCTTTTGGAATTACTTATAGTAGAAATGTTTCAGTTGCTTTGTTTTTCTCACTCAAAATGCTACATGTTTGTAGCATCTTAAACCCGCTTTCAGACTGCTGGCTCAAGATGGTAGACCAAGCACATATGTTTTCTTCCCCTTACCAAGAAAGAAAATAAAATCTTCAGAGTTACACCGCACGGGGAAAGCAGAAGCAGGCCACTGTGCAAAGAGAGCAGTCTGAGCAAGAGAAAGTCCTTAAAATTAAACCGTGCAAAATGTGAGAAGAGGGAAAATCGCAGTCTCTGAATAAAATTATATTTTTCTATTGAAGACAAAGATTAAGCACTCTGCTCTTTGTGACAAAACTAAAGGAAAAGAGTGGAAAACTTCCAAATTTACCTCATTCTTTCCCCCACCACCAAAAAACAAAACAAAACAAAACACTGGATACCGCAATGAAGACAAATGAGACAGGAAAAGGAACACCGAGAAACATGTAGAAAATGAAAATAAATGACAGGAATAAGTCCAAGTGTGGCAATGTTTACATTACAATACAAATAGCTTAAATCCCTCTATTCAAAAAGATAAACTTTTAGATGGGAAATATGCAGAAACATGCTATATTCTAATTTCAAAGGACTTCAAAGTTCTACGATGGGGAGAGATAAACAAAGCGTGTTATCAATAAGAAGAGGAAAATGTAGGATTGGACACAAAAGAAATTCAAGGCTCCAAGCAAGTGCATGTGTTACTGGGTTAAAGATAGAATCCCGGAGAACTGTCACCGCCTCCCCGAGGCTACTGCACAGTACTTGAAAGCGTGAGCAGGCACTTTCAGGATCCGGGATCCTGCTGGAAACTTCAGCAGATCCAGGAGGGACTGGGGAAATGGCTCCACGGGTTAAGGGCTGTCACATCAGCAAGAGAACCTGCCTGAGTTTCTATCCTCAGGGCTCAAATGAAAGCTGGCAGAGTGTCACGTGTCCACAATCCTGCTGGGGAGGATCCCTGGGGCTTGTGGGCTGGCTAATGCAGCTGACTCAGCGAGCTGAAAGACCCTGTCTCAAAAAAAAAAAAAAAAAGGTGGAAATCGACTGAGGAAGACATCAGCTTCTGGCTTTGGTGCATGTGCACACACATGTCCACTTATGCCCATACACAAAGGCATGCCCACCAACATGCAGATAAACACAAACATGGGCATGGAAGGAAAAAAAAACCAGAAAGAAAGAAAGAAAGAAAGAAACTGGTAGATCAAGTCCGTTGCAAAATAGCTAAAGCTAGAGATGACTTGAGTATGTAGACATTTAACTGTATTGTTTTTATGTTTAAAACTTGCTTCTCAACTAGCACAAAGCATTGATGGCTAAATTCCCATGGAACACTTTTAAAAACTGACCAGCATTAGACCACAAATAATACCGCAATAAAATTTACCTGGAAAGAGAACTCTCCAGGCCTCTTGAAGCTCTAACCCATGGGTAATTTACAGCCGGAAATCAAAGCTGAAATTAGACATCGTGTGTGGATGAATGAGGAGTGCTCTTGGCTCCAGGTCTGGGAGGGGGGGATTGGACAGTCTGAACAATCATGGTGGGAGATTCTTTTAAAGGGGGAAGGGATCCAATGAATAAGTGAGATGATGAAAGAGAACAAATTAGTTGGTTTGATCATTAAACTCACAAAACATCAGACTAATAAAGGAAGAAGTCTGGTGTAAAAAGGCTAATCAAAATAAAAATGGAGAGAATGTTGTAAACATGGGCTTGATTTCAAAATGATGCAAGTAAACACACGTGTACAAATAGTAATATATCTGGAAAACACGTGTAAATAGAAATAAAGGAATTCTTTAGGAACAATTGTTCATCTGACTCAACTAGAGGCAGAAAATAGGAAACAAAGATGAAAGGAAGTTGACAATCCTGCCCCCCCAGCAGGTCCCGACCCAGATGGTCTTACTCGTTAAGCGCTTTTAGTCATCTGGGCTCTGCACTAACTCTGTGCTCCCGGGAAGTGAACGCAGAACCGCCTCAAAGCCTCTCCACGTGCTGCCCAAGCTCCTGTGAACTGGACCCCCAATGGCAGCAATCAGCAGTCAAGTACCAGCCACAGTTTCACCACTCAAACCTACCAAACTTTCCTTACCAAAGTCAGGGGACATTCATAGGACGCAATCTGATATTTAATAGGAAATCTGACATTGATTTTTTTCTTCTTTTGGTTTTTCCAGGTAGGGTCTCACTCTAGCCCAGGCTGACCTGGAATTCACTATGGAGTCTCAGGGTGGCCTCGAACTCATGACTCCTGAGTGCTGGGATTAAAGGCCACCATGCCTGGCTGATACTAATTTGACAGGGAGAAGGGATGATACCTCCCTATAGGAGTCAGTAATTTGGTGATAAGCAGATAAGAATACACATAAGCAAAAATCCCAACACAGCTTCTCAAACTGGACTCAGGAGTGCCTGACCAGGGGCTCACCCAGGTCCTAGGCACGCAAAGAAAAATCAGCGCAGAAAATCCAACACAGCTCCTAACAGTCAAGAAAGCAAGCTTCCACACTCTCCTGGGCTCAGTAAGGACATCTGACCACTGGGCACACCATCACCTAGTGAAGAGCCCTGCAGCTACATCTTAGCTCCATACTTGGAGACACAGAGATGAACAATGGGGGAGGGAGCCAGGAAGACAGCTGGGCTCAGGACCCTGGGGCCCCCACCAGCACCAGGATGCTGAAACCCGCTGAAGGCTGATGAGGGAAATCACGGATGCCAACGAAAGGAGAAGTGTATTATTTCCGGATCTGAAAACTCGACACAATAAAGATGTCAATTCTGCCCAAGTGGATATAATTCTTAACAAAAATCCCTTGATTTTGTAAACATAGACAAGATTATTTTAAAATGTATATGCAAAGCCAAAGAGTAATATGAGATGGATCAATTTTCCTGATTTTTAAAAATTTCATTGCCAACTTATCTGTCATAAAATATTTTATTTGTAAGGAGAGAGAGAGAGAGAGGGAGAGAGAGAGAGAGAGAGAGAGAGAGAGAGAGAGAGAGAGAGAGAGAGAGAGAGAGAATATGAATGTATGGGCACACCAAAGCCTCTTGCCATTGCAAATGCACTCCAAATGCATGCACTACTTTGTGTATCTGGCTTTATGTGGGTACTCGGGAATTGAACCTGGGCCATCAGGCTCTGCAAGCAAGTACCTTTAACCACTGAGCCATTTCTCTAGTCACAGATTTGCAAGCTTCCGGTAGGTGTGCGCAGAGGCCAGAGTGCTCCGTTTTCCTGTTACTTGCTATGTAGCCAAGAATAACTTCTTTTCTTTTTCTTTTATTTATTTTCAAGGGGAGAGAGAGAAAGAGAGAAGGAGAGAGAGAGAGAGAGAGAGAGTGAGAGAGAGAGAGAGAGAGAGAGAGAGAGAGAGAGAGAGAAGAGAGAATGGGTGCATCATGGCTTCCAGCCACTGTAAACGAACTCCAGACACATTTGCTGCTTTGTGAATCTGACTTTATGCGGGTCCCGGGGAATCAAACCCAGGGCCTTAGGCTTGCAGGCAAGTGCCTTAACCGCTGAGCCGTCTCTCCAGGCCTGGTTGATTCCTTTTGAGACAAGGTCTCTGTAGCTACGACTGGCTTCAATCCTCCTGCTTCAGTTTGGCAAATGCTGGGATGGTGCACGCTCTGCTGTCCAGGTGAGTTTTGACAAAGCTTCCGGTGCCCTTTGCCAGCATCGACACTGGGCAGTCATGTGCCAAAAAGTTAAGCTCAGCCTCACACAATATCCAAAAAGTGTCTCAGTACGGATAGACCTACCATGAAATGCAAAACGTGGAAAAAATTTTTTTAAAGTGGGAGAACATTTTATGATTTGGGCTTGGTAAAGAATCCTTAAATATAACATGATACCAAATGCAAAAAAAAATGATAACAGAACTTTAACAAATGTAAACTCTTCTCTACAAAAGACTGTTAAGAGGAATAACTGATAATATAGGCTGGAAACCATGTACCCAACGAAGGGTTTCTTTCTTAATTTCTCCTTCCTTCCTTCCTTCCTTCCTTCCTTCCTTCCTTCCTTCCTTCCTTCCTTCCTTCCTTCCTTCTTTCTCTCTCACTCTCTTACCCTTTTTTTTTTGGTTTTTCGAGGTAGGGTCTCGCTCTAGTCCAGGCTGACCTGGAATTCACTCTGTAGTCTCAGGGTGGCCTTGAACTCACGGCAATCCTCCTACCTCTGCCTCCAGAGTGCTGGGATTAAAGGCGTGCGCCACCACACCCCCCAAAGAAGGGTTATTATCTAGAATACATAAGTAACTCTCTGATCTCAACATGAAATAAAATAATTCAAATAGAAAATGGGTCAAAGACATGAACAGGCATTTCACTGAGGAATTTAGGCATCAGATAAAGATGGGAAAAGGAAAAGAATGTAGGTTGGGGGCTGGAGAGATGGCTCAATGGTTAAGGCACTTGCCTGCAAAGCCCAAGGATCTTGAGATTCCCCAGTGTTCACATAAAGCCAGATGCACAGAGGCACAGGCATCTGGAGTCTGTTTGCAGTGGCTGGACCCTGATGTACTCATTCTCTCTCTCTCCCTGTCTCTCTTCTCTATCTCTCTCTGCTTGCAAATAAATTAATTAAAATATTTTTTAAAAAAGAATGTAGGTTGATTCCATGACAAGGTATCGTGTCACACTTTGTAGTACTGAGGAGAAAGCAGTCCGTTCATAGCACACTGTGAGGGGGACGTGAAATGGTACCCTTACTGGGGAGAAGCCTGGCAGTTTCTTCAAAAACTAAACATACACCTGCTGCATGACCCAGCAATTGTAGGCCTCAATATTCGTCCCAAAAGAAGTAAAACCCAGTCACACCAAAACCTATCAGAACTATGTATAACTTTATGAGTCACAGCCTCTCAAGAACCAAAATGCCCCTCGGTGGTAAATGGTTAAATAGCTTGTGGGATGTCTATACAGTGGGAAAACCAAGCACTAAAAAGAAAGACTGTTAGTATATACAACATGGATGGCTCTCAAGGGCATGGTGCTAATAAAAAAATTTAAAAACATCACATACTATCAGGATTCCCTTTATATGACATTCTTCACATGGCAAGATTTCAGAGCTGGAGGGCAGTTCAGGTGGTGCGGTGTATTTTTTTAATTTAAAAAAATATTAAAATACAAGCTCCTTGTCTTTTGATATTGTACCTAACCCATAATAAGCTGCTTAATTATTAGGTTACTGAATAAATATATTTGTCATTTAGTCTGACTTTTTTCTTCTTTCTCTTCACTCCCTCCCTCTCTGTCTTCCTTTATGAGAGAGAGAGAGAGAGAGAGAGAGAGAGAGAGACAGAGAGAGACAGAGAGAGACAGAGAGAGAATGAATGTATGGGCATGCCATTGCAAACAAACTCCAGACACATGCCACATTGTGCATTTGACTTTATGTGAGTCCTGGGGAATTGAACCTTGGCTGTGAGGTTTTGCAAGCAAGTGCCTTTAACCACTGAGCAATCTCCCCAGCCATTCTAGTCAGTCTCTCTCTCTCTCTCTCTCTCTCTCTCTCTCTCTCTCTCTCTCTCACACACACACACACACACACACACTTTTGCTTTTAAAGGAACAGTCATCATACAGAATGTTCACTGCATGCTTCCTCTTTGGAGCGCACCAGCCTGCCCATGCTGACCTCCTCCCTGGCTCTCACCAGCACCAGCCTGTTCCCATCTGGTAACGTTTGGTCGTTTGGAGAATGTTACATACATGGAATCCTCTAAATGGCAAGTTCCTTGACCTCATGCACGGTGGACAGTAACTAGGCAGAGATGGGAACAGCAAAGCTGGAGGGGGCGAGGGAGACCGCCTCAAAATATACAGAGAAAGGGGATCTTCCTCGCACTTGAGAATTTTAGAAACTGAACCAGAGCGCTTATCCTCTAAAGGGTGGAGCCCTGTGCCTGCATCCTACCTGTCTGAAAGACGGAAAGTAGAGGAGGAGCAGCCTGGGTGGTTAGGTCAGCTACCAGGCCACGGTGTGCCCCACGCTACCCCGATGAAGTGCTCGCCAACCTCTCCAGGTCATCGTGAGCAAAACTGAATGACTAACCTCCGAGCACAGAAAGCATGTAACACATGAATGAAGTCCAGGGAACCTTAATATAACTTCAGAAATCCCGGCAGCTATGCTGAGACGC
The DNA here is from genome assembly GCA_004024765.1 of Zapus hudsonius. Taxonomy (NCBI): domain Eukaryota; kingdom Metazoa; phylum Chordata; class Mammalia; order Rodentia; family Dipodidae; genus Zapus; species Zapus hudsonius. Next base: position 18,556 of record PVHP010014602.1, read on the forward strand.
CAATGGCGGCCACCTGTAGGAGAAGGGCCCCTCCTGCCCACTGTCCACCGGCCTTGCCCTTGGGCTGTGAAACACACTGAGGATATTTTTAGAGCCACATCTGGAATGGCAGCATGGCTTCGGCCAATTAATTGTCTCTGCGGGTCGTGATGTGAATTCTTCCTGCCACTGGGGACCGGTGCTGCCATGTTATTAATTTCCCTTTTAACCTCTGTTCTCCTGCCAGATCCCATCTCACGCGTGCTCGTCTCAGGGCGGCCTCGTCCACGTGCAAAGTGGACACGGCAGACAGCGAGCCTTCCTTAATAACACTCGAAAGTTACATTCCAGCACATGCCATGGTGCTTTCTGCTCTTCTAGGAGGCTTCTCTTCGAGACCACATCACAACCCTGGGAGGTCGGCAGGACAGAAAGGATGTCCAGCTGAAGGGTTACACCTAGCATTTCCCGTCCAGATGGAGGGATCAGAAACCGGAATCCCACGGGCTTCTCCTCTGTGTTCCAGGGAGCATTCTGGTGGGGAAATAAACACAGGGCTTGCCACAGTCTATGAAAGGAGGAGAGGCTGATGACACGCAGACTTCAACTGTGTCCTGCTCTTCTTAAGCGTAAACTTTAAAACCTGGTCAATCCTGGGCTGCAGAGATGGCTCGGTGGATAAGGTGTCTGGATCCCCAGAACCCACAAAAGCCTGATGCCTGCAGTGCCAATGTTGAAATCCCAGTGTGTCTGTAGCAAGAAGGGAAGCAGGCAGGAGACGCTCCCCAAAACTCACAAGCCTGGCAAATAGGAGAGGCCCTGCTTCAACCAAAGTATCAGGGTGGACCAACACAGGAAGTTGTCCTCTGACTTCCACAACTGGGCCCCAAGGACACTCCCACACGAACACACACACACATACACCCCGAAAATTAGCACATATTAATAACCCACTATCATAGTTGAAAAACCTATTCTTGCTGTGAAAGGGCCTAACTTAAATTCTAAAGAAACATTGGTGGGAGGAGCATCCTAGAATAAAGGAACCTTCTGGTCCCAAAGACAAAGGCATCCCTAATTTAAACACTGTACACTCGCACATGGCTGGGCCTATACATCAGGTGGCTTACACTCGGGAGGCTGAGGCAGACGGATCATAAAGTCTGAGGCCTGTCTGCACTGCACACACACACACACACACACACACACACACACACACACACACACACACTTAAAATAGTAAAGCTAAAAGGCATCTTTGCTTTTGCTTTCAGGGAAGGATCTGGAGAATTACAAAACAAATGCAGAGGAACTGAGAAGTCTTTGTTGCCGTGGTTAAAAGACAGCAGATTTGCTAAATGGGACAGAGACTCCTGCCGCCTAAAGCTTTAAACACCTTCCTGGTGAGAAACATGGCCATCAGAGTTTCTGCCTGGGTGGCCCTGGAGGAGGGGAGACCAGCTGTGACCAGCAATGTGTCAGGAATCAGATCAAGTCGAGAGTGGTGGGGAAAGAAAGGAGAGTGCTAAATAGGAGGGTCCTAGGGCAGCAGGGGACACTGAGCGGACCCTTTCCCAGGGCCACAGGAGGTGCTTGGAGAGCGGGCTGCACTAGAGGCCTGCCTGCACCTTCTTCCCTCCTGCCCTCTCTTCCTCCTTTCTCCCAGATGAGTATCTTGCTATGTTGTCTGTGTTGGCCCCTAACTCCTGAACTCGTGATCTTCCTGCCTCAGTCTCCTGAGTAGCTGGAACCATAATTATTTACCATCACCCCTGGCTAGAAGGTTTCTTTCTTTCTTTCTTTGGGGTGTGTGTGTGTGTGTGTGTGTGTGTGTGTGTGTGTGTGTGTGTGTGCGTGATGTATGCATGCATGTGTGTGAGCACACGTGTATACAGGTGTGTGCTCACACATATGAGCATGTGCTTATAGGCCAGAGGATAACTCTGTCTACCATCCACAAGTTTTTGAGACAGGCTGCCTCACTTCTCTGACCTGGAGCTCACCAACTAGGCTAATCCAGCCGGGGAGGGTGCCCTAGGGGTCCTCCTGTCTCTGCCTTTCAGTGCTGAGATTACCGTTGTGTGCCAACTTGCTAGGCATTTACATGGGTACTGGAGGTCGAGCAAGGCAGGCACTTTGCACTGAGCATAGGGTAGAGAAGGTTTCTAAAAGGAAGGAGCATGCTTCAATCAGGCAATTCCCAAGCCCACTGAGGCAGTGAGGTTGGAGTGCCCTGGGCCTAGATACTGCAGACGAAGGGCTGCCCCACAGTCCTGTCCACCCTGCACCTGGCCTGTAGCTACTGAAAACCTGGGGATGGCAGAGAGCAAGGGGGCTGGAGAGCCAGCCTTCCCAGGAGGGGGGGTTCTCCTTTCCTGATGAAACTGGCTGTGAAGCCTGTTGCGAAACTTTCAAGTTCAAAACTTCTCAGGCTCAGGGGCCTTCCGCACCTCCATGGAAATCAGAGATGTGAGGCAAGGTGGGAGTCAGGAGGTGTCCTCTGCTCTTGCAGGGCTCAGCTGTGGGATGGAAATGTGCTAAAAGAGGCTTCCCAATAGCCTAGTAAATTTGTCAGAAGCTCTCCTTCACTCCCCAGTTTAAGCCATTGGTGGTAGGATGGTTTATGTTGATTGTCAGCTTGGCAGGACCTCGAATCACCTGGGAAATGAGCCTTGGCGGAGGGACTGCCTAGAGCTTCTGCGCATGCCTGGGAGAGAGGGATTATCTTGGTCAACTGTGGTGCTAGGATCCACCTTAATTGTGGGTGGAGCCATTCCTTGGGTGGAATTTCTGGATTATATAAGGAGAGCTGGCCGAGGAGAGCTCTGCCTCCTCACTGTGGATGAATGTGACCAGCTGCCTCAGGCTCCTGCCACCACGCCTTCCCCACCAAGATGGACTGGGACCTGGGACTGTCCAATGAAATAAACCCTTTCTCCTTTAATCTGATTTTTGTTAGGTTAGGGTTAAGGTGCAAAGGTCATTGATACAGCTGCAAGGGTAAGCAATTTATCTCTGTCCAATCTCAGCCTTGGAGTTCATCAGCTGACAGTCACATTTTCAAACCACGCTGGCCTGGCAAGAGCATGCCCAACCTCATGGTATAGAAACCTGTCATGTTTTAAATGTCTGTCGGTGTGCATGTTAATTTGTGTGAGTGCTTGTGTGTGTGCACATTTGTGGGGGGGGCAGAGGACACCTTAGGTGCTGTTCCTCAGGCCTTGCCCACCTAGGGCCCTCCTTGACTTGTAACTGACCAAAATGGCTGGCTGATGAGCTCCAGGGATCTACCTGTTTTGCCTCCTCAGCTCTGGGATTATAAATATGCAACACCACACCTGGCTTTTTTCTTTTTTTTTTTTTTAAATTACAGGTTCTAGAGATCAAATTTAAGTCCTCATGCTTGTAAGATAAGCGCTTTACTGACTTCTCAGTCCCCAGAAACCTTTCCTGAAAAAACCAAGGGAGTTCAGAGTAAAGGAAGAAATCTCTCTTCTTCCCCCTGCAACTGTGAGTGAGAGCTGACATGTTTGGTTCAAGAAGCAAAAATCTGCACCCTCTTAGACCAAAGAGTCTAGTTTTCACTTGGGGAAGATGAAGGATCCAAGAAAAGAAGGGAAACACATGAAAGAACACACAAGGGAAAGATACAAGAAAGAAGGCAAGAGCCCCACAGCTTTGCACTTCCAGGGAAGGGCTGACCCTGGGGGAGCAGGGATGAGGGCTGCCAGGGTCCCAGTAGGCACTCCTGGAACCACCTGAGAGCAACATCAGCTCTTTAATTATCAAAAAGGAAAAGCTAAGGCTTCTGACGAAGACCTTCAAGTAAAAGGACGGAAGTCACCAATGCTTTCATCTCCTGCGCAGGCCTGTTCCCCTCACCTCTCCTCAAGCAGGTCTTTAGAAACAATTACGACGACAGCAAGACCAGTACTGCCCTGATCTGGGGGTGTGTACCACCCTCCTGGCTTGGGAACCACTGTTGCCCACAGCCGGGCCTCAAACCTGCTTTGCATCTGGAAGGGACCGGAACACTGCTCCCATCACGGCTGGACGATTCCTCTCCCATTTAAGGAATACGGATCTAGTTCTGTCCCAGTACATTATTGGTTCAGTATTAATCCCCTTAAAATTGGTATTTGCTGGTGGGAAATCCTGCTTAAAAAAATCAGTATGCGTTGAAATAAAGGCAATGGGCTCGGCATATGCACAGGGTGGCCTCTCTGCAGGGCCTGCTGACTGTCCCTTGGAGACAGACATCTCCTTCCTTTCTGGGCTAATAGACTCTTTTCAAAAATGGCAGTTAATCCTCGGGTAACATAATGTTAAACCGCCCAAGGAAGAATTAAATATTTCAGAAGAGGAGGTGATAAAAAATGGCAAATGCTATTTTAGATTCTTTGAAAATTTAAGTAGAAGAGGGAAAAAATAGCAAGCAGCTAGTCGTGGCTACGGGGGATCGAAGTTCCCACATCTGTGAGATTCTTAATCGCGTGCAGGGGGACAGTGACAAAAGTGCCAAGTTTCACAGAAAGCATTCTGGACTGCCCGGCCTCCATCTTAGAGGGGACAGCCTACTTTGCTTAGTGAGATTTGGGGGTTCCAGAGACTGAGGGGCTCCTCCAGGTATGGAAAGGAGATACAATGTAAGCAAATGAGAACTGACCTGTTTTCCTCCTCACAGACCTACATTCTTGGAGAGGAGGCTCTGAACCCCACTGTCTTGAACCGAGGTCCTGGCGGGGTGACCGTAGAGCTGCACGTCTGGGCATGGGGAGTCATCAGTCCAAAGTGGTTTAGGATGATAACAACCCAGACTTAACCTGGATCCATTTTTACCACAGAAGTACAGGGAAAGGCAAGAACACTCTTCCCTCCACGGGCTGAGGAAAACCAGGTAATTGTTAAAACGCTGCAATCATTTTCCTAACCTGCACTTTCACAATCCAATTTATTGCTAGGCTCCTGGCAGCTGCTTTCTAAGGCCTAAGCACGGCGGTTCAAGCGTAGTACTTGGAATCCGAGTAGCAGCTTGGAGGATTTATGCATTTATGGCTTTTCTCAAAGAGGCACAAGTGATGGGACTTCAATTGTTTTCATTTGCTACGCCTCGTCTCCTGCTGCCTCGGATGCTGGGGGCTGGGGGTGGGGAACAGTGCTTGGGCTCTGCACCCTGTCTCTGGAACATTCTCGACACTCCCTGGCCCCCTGGTTTGGCTTGGGCTACCCAGGCGGGGGCTGCTGGAGGCATCTTCACCATCTCCCCCACATGGCGTGCGTAGGTGTCCACTTGGATGTGGCCTGCAAACGCCACAGTCCCAACGCTTTGCAAGCCCTGTGGTTTTCCTTGCTGGGGGCCAGCTCCCCGAGGCAGAGGGCCAGGGGGTGGCCATAGCACCCACCCACTGGGGCTCAATTCCTCCCTCTTTCACTTAGCTGTGTGGTCTGGAGCAAGTTCCCTGAGCCTTGTCTTGCCTCAGTTTCTCTCTCTGTGAAATGGTGATGATGACCCCACCACTGAAGGCAGAGTGGAGAAGGGGAGAATTCAAGAATGCTCTAGGGGAAAGGAGACCAGCAGGAAGGAGAAGCAGGACAAAGAAAGACACTGTTGTGTGTGTGTGTGTGTGTGTGTGTGTGTGTGTGTGTGCACGTGCGTCCACGCACATGTGCACAATTAAAGAACATACGTGGGGTGGAGAAGATGCTCAGTGGATAAAACGTGTAGCAGGTGTATCTATAATCCCAGGGCATCTAAACAAGACTAAACAAGAACTCTGCCTCAAAACGAGGTGGACCTCCACACCTGCACTGTGTGACGGTCGCACCTTCATTCTCGTACACAAACACTCATGATGAAAATAAAGTACATTCATGCGCGAGAGTTTCACGATGAAGCCTATTATTTGCACCCATAACGTAACTGTTAAAGGTGCTGGGAGGAGACCCTGATGTTGGCTCTGGCTCGAGAGGCTTAGGTGTCTGGTGACTGCCAATCTCAGGGCCCTCAAGTGTCCCATGTGCCCAGTCCTCTTGCTGCAATGCGCCTGCCGCTCCCTCCAGCCTCTGCTTCATTCCAGTCTCCCTGCTGGCAGCTGCCTCTCCTTCCCTGGGTCCCAGTGCACATAATAAAAGCCACTGTGCCGCACCCTGTGGATCCACAGCCTTATGTGTCCCCTTTGTCCCCTGTCCTAAGCTCATCAGGGCACGTACTCATCACCACATATTACACTTGCTCACTCCGTGAAACGGCAGCTTCCCCAGCTGCCTGAGTCAGAGCCTGGCACCTTCCTGGGTCATGTGCCCGCCTCCATCAGACATACTGGATGCAGACCCTTCTAGAACCCGAGATGAGGTTCTGCAGCAGAGGCTAACCACACGCCTTGTCTCTGGGTGCCTGGAGAGGCTCAGAGTGGCCTCAGCGGGCCTGGGGCTGCTCCCAGAGGGAACATGAGCCGTGGGTGTAGATGTTAGTGCGACCCAAGTGAAAGGCACATGGAACCTATGCCTACATTGCCGAACTGCAGTTTGTATTTGAACTTCCCAAAGGGTGCAGGCCTTTTCCGTCTGCATATTTGGTTAGGTGCAAACAGTTTGAAGCTTGGATGCTACAGCTCACAGACCCCATACTTGTTCCTCGCTTAGGACCCTGGCATGCTCGGGGGTCCTATGTGACATGGGGACAGGGCTTACCCTAACCCATGGGGACACGTGGCCTAGCACCACTGTTGAACTTGAGCTTGGCAGGGCTCTGGTGCTGGGATATGAGACCATTCAGGGTCTCCCAGATGTAGGGTTTGTGGGGATCTGCTTGGAGCGAATTAATCCCCATAATCTAGACTAAATCAGAGATGACGGGTGACCTTGTTCTTGGTGAGTTTAAATGGATATACAATCACAACCAGGAAAGAGAAGAGAACATCAATAGGCTCCAGGTGTGTCCAGGCAGTACAGGCTTTAATTTTTAAAGTTTGATTTTTAGAAAGAAAGTTTAGCACTCAGAAGGCAAGAGGATAGTTGTGAATTCAACCCAGCCTGGGCTACACAAGTTCCGGGCTGACCTGGATTATTGTGTTACTCCATTTCCCCCTCAAAAAAAAAAAAAATACAACAACAAAAACTAAAAAGACAGAAAATTTAAGAGCTGATATGGGAATAGTGGGGAAGGAAAGGTGTTTGAGAGGGAGGAGACTGAAGAGGTTTGTGAGTGTGTGTGTGTGTATCTCATAGACCCGAGTTTTGAAAATAAATGTTCTCATGATAAAAACTGTACTTATATTTCTAGCTTTCAGTTTTTTTCTGCCTGGCATTAGAAATAAATAACCAGAGGAACCAAATGAAGGGCAATTCCCAGCTTAGAAAACCAGAGGCAAGAAGCAGCTATCATCCTCTGTGAGCTGGCTCTCAGGGAAGGAGGGCCCTGCAGCAAGGGTCTGAGAAATCTCCACCCCCTAATGTCCGGGGCTGTTTAAATCCAGTAAAACCAGAACAGCCTCTCCAGTTAGTGAGTGCAATGGACACTGGGGACCTGTCTTTTCTGAAATTCATTGGGGACAGTCAGAGGGGCAGCGAGGCCAGCCTGGGAGTTAGCAGTGTTAAGGAGGCATTTAAAGGAGTCTATGAAGTATCTCCACCTTCGGAGTCAAATCACCCCAAGAAGCTAGAGGAAACCACTTTTCCTGTAAGCAAGGGTCAGGGGTAGAGGGCGGTGCTGAGAGAAGGTCTGGCTGTGAAGGAAAGAGCCATTTCAAGAAAGAAATCAGCAACCTGCAAGCTATTCACAGGTAATTTACAAGGCGAGGGGAAGGCTCCTGCCTGCAGCAGTATCTGCTTTTAAGCCGCATCCAGCCAGTCCTGCCGGAATCTCCAGGAGATGCAGGGCTTTGTTTATTCAGAAGGAGGCAGAGGATCACATGGCCTGCAGAAACTGCTCATTGGTATGGGGAACACTTCTGCAGGTGTTTACCATCTGCCTCTTGGACCTCTGATCACTTTGCCTCACTTTTTTTTTTAATCCTAGGGGCTGGAGAGATGGCTCAGTGGATGATGCAGTGCTTACCTTGTAAGTGTGAGGACTGGAGATGCCCAGCACCCAGGCAGATGCCGGGTGGGTGTGTCCACTTGCCTGCGATCCTAGTGCTCAGGAGGTGGAAACGGGATCCCGGGAGTAAACTAGCTAGCTTAGCTGAATCAGCAAGGTCTGAATTGAAGTGAGAGTCCCTGAGACATGACAGAGACATACCTGACTTCACTGCTCCACAATGCACTGAATGCATATGACCAAGAATATACACATGAAAAAAATAAAGAAATAGGTTCATAACTGTTCAGCCATCTCTCCAGCCCAGAAATAAATTCTAATCATCAGAAAAGTGTCTTCCAGGACCTTGCTTCTTCTCCCAGTGGCTGCAGAGACCAACAGCCCTCCCTGGGGAGCAGGTTAAGAAATACAGATCTGGGGTGCCACTCTAGTCCTGCCAGAGAGAACCCTTTCAAGGCTGTTTATACAACACCCCTGAGGAAGGTGCTGTTTCCTACCTGGCTTTTAAGGGAATTGTTCTCAGGGACCATCTGGGTCACATTTTTGGGGGAAAGAAATGAGTTTGGGTATGTTGCAGCAATTTCTTTTCTTTTTTCTCTTTTCCTTTTATTTTGCCCTCCCTCTTTCTGTTCTTCTCAGAGGCAGGGTTTCATGTAGCCCAGACCGGCCTTGAACTCCTGATCCTCCTACCCTCTACTTCTCCAGTACTGAGAATTACAGGTGTACCACCATACCGGTTTTAGGAAGTGCTGCTGGTGGAACCCAGGGCTGTGTGCGTCCTAGGCCGGCATCTGCCTGCTGAGCTCCATCTCCAGGCCTGGTGCTCGTGAATTTCATCAAAGCATATGAGAGGGTCGGAGAGAGGTCTCGTCTCCTCCATCAGCGTTACCCCGGCTGCCGAGGTTATTCAGTGCCCATCTCCTCTGCTCATGACTACTTGTTCTGGAGAGAGGACTGGCCATCCCCTGTGTTTGGTTAGAGGGCTCAGACCACCCCCTTTCCCTCTGCTCATCGGCCCCAACTCCCCCCCCCCCATCTTCTCATCACAGGTTTTTGCACATAGCTTGCTGGGCAGCCAGGAGCCCTGCCTTCTCTCTCACTGTTTCTTATTAATCTGCCATCCTGTCATCCTGGCTACACAGTCTTCTCTCTCTCTCTCTCTCTCTCTCTCTCTCTCTCTCTCTCTCTCTCTCTCTCTCTCTCCTCTGCTTGGCTGTGATGTATTCTGCCTCTCTCCAGCCAGCATACCCTCCTCCACCCTTTATCGCCCTGCTGGAGCCTGGGGATGCTCACACAGGGAAGGGACTTCTCCAATGGCTCTAATCCCCCACCCCCTTTCTGGCAGAAAGCAGAGAGACATCAGAACACAGATTTCCAGGCCCCTCATCTCAGGTTTGTTTCTGTCCCCTGCAGACCACAGGGTATCATTCCATCTCTGCAGCTTCTCTGTTCATAATCTATTCTCTTCACTAAACTCAACAAATGACCCAGCTCTGGTGTGCCATCTGTCACCTCTTGGGTCCTGACCTCTTGGCACATACTCTGTTGCCCCACACACCACCCATTCATGAACGCCCATGTCCTTCCCCTTTGCCCTCTTCCTGTTGCATCTGAGACAGTTCCCCTCACGTGGCCTCTCCCAGGTCACATTCAGAAAGACCCAAGTGAATCATTCTTGCTGTCCTCCACCCTTCAAGACATCATCACTTGCTCTGTCCAGTTTCTGTCACCACCCCTTGGCAGAGTCTCAGCACTGTAGGCCAGAGCTGGCCTCCTATCTCCGGGTCCAACCCAGTGGACACTCTGAGGCCTGGTGAACGGTCAGCCCAAACCCCCCAGCAGGTGTAGAATGTGGGGTGTATGTGCCTCCTCTGTCCACGCCATCTCAAGTTGGAGATCTGATGCTCTCGTCAGTCTCTCCCAAGCTTCCTCCGTCCTGGTGTCTCCTTGCTCTCATCACTTCACCCCCGTGGTTACAGCACTTGGTTCCATATGACCCCGGGCTCCCCGGGAGCCATGTCCTGGCATATGCTTTAACTATGTCACCACCTTCCTAACTCTGGGCTAGCCTGGGATACCTGGGATAGCCTGCAACCTCCACAGCCGCTCTCCTCTGCTCAATGGAGGCTCCATCCCAGTCCCCACACCCTCCCACAGTCTGGACTGCTTGGGAACACCCCAGGGGGCTCTCCCTGCCTCTCATTCCCACAGTCCCTTACATTTTGTCCCACTAATCATTAAACAGTTCACCATGCCCTACTTCTAGCTGGTTTCAACAACCACAAAAGATGAGCTTAACTCTTCAGTGGCCCAGGCCTGGTGGCTCCAGCCATCCCAGAACCCCCTGGAGGTGTGTCTCTCCTCGCTCTCGGCATGAAGCAGCCAAGGGCATACATGAATGAAAGGCGGAAAGGGCTGCTTTGGGTCTCACAGCGCCCTCCTCACAAGGCAGAATGAAGGTCATGCCAGCCTCCCAACTGCCTGACTTCTGGTTCCGGTTTTCTGTATAACCTCATTATAGCTGATGAAACACACTGGAGATTCTCCTCAATATAGGGTATGAGGTACCTGTGTTTTCCTCCAAGACACGAGGAAGGCTTAGGAAGCCTTCATTAAAGTGTGGGAGGGAGGGCTCTGTGTTTCAACTGAGGCTTTCCTGACCATGGAGGACAACCTCCGACAGGGCCCTACCCTCTGGTATTTGAGTCCCTGAACTAGCTGGAGCCCGTTTCCTTTGCAGTGTTCACGACAGAACACGACACAGGCACACGACGTATGTACTGCACCTGCCTCGAGCCTGTCCATCCCCATCAGAGACACACGTCCAGGTGCTGGGAAGAGTCCCTGGTGAGTCAGGATTGCTCTGTGGCTTGAGGGTCTCAATGTGTGGCGAGAAGGAATGACTGCTGGTGAAGTCACTTTAACACAGGACACTGGGCAAGGGGAAAGTAACCCTGACCCTATAGAGTGGGGTGGGGGCAACTCTCCAAAATCAATCAACATATAGAAGAGACTGCTAAGTGGGGGCAGATAGCGTGTGCGGAGCTGGGCTGTTGATGAAGGATACTGCAGTCACAAGGATGGAGGCAGAAGTCAGGGCAGGAGCTGTGAAGCTGAGAGACCTGGGCTTGGACCCTGGTCCCCACTGGGTCCTGACCTGCATGAGCGTTCCTCCACGTGGTCTGACTGAATCCTCACACTAGAAGCTCAGCCAGGTCCTGTCCAATAAGTGCTTAATAAAATGGTTCATGGACAGAGAACAATTTTGCTTCATTTTCTACCCTGACTATAACAGTTTGATCTAGAGAAACCTGGGAAGTGTCTCTAATTTTGTGTCTCAGAATCCTGTGGGTTTCTGGGCTCCCAAACTAGGCCTTGAGACAAGAATGAAGGACAGCTATGTGCGTGTGTGTGTGTGTGTGTGTGTGTGTGTGTGTGTGTGTGTGTGTGTGTGTGTGAACTGTTAATGTTCCCTGACAGAGTAACAGATAAAAGTAAGTAATAGAGCACAAGCTACCATGAAGAGTGAGGACAAACTCGGGCTCTGTAAGAGCAAAGAGAAGTACTTCTCCGAATTGTAAGGATTTGCTAATTAAATGCTGGTGTCTTTTGAAGACGAGGTTGGACGGGAGTTTGGCTGGAGGAAACAGACAATTCCATCCACCCACCAACCTATCTGATACAAACTGCAGAGACTTCAGAAGAGAAGCCCCAGTTTCAGAAAATGATTCACAAATAAACCTCCAATCAACACAGCTCCGATTCCACGTCTAACTCTTCAAGCCAGTGCAGGGAAGGAATGGGGACATTTATCATCTCTTTTTCTTGGACATCTATCAGCCTACTTTTTTTTTTTTTTTGACAATCCATAATGGAAAATAGGTTTCCTGCATGCTTCTATTTTCCTTGCTGTTGGTTTTCTGACCTGCTTTCTGCCTCTCCCTGCTTCTGGAACATTCAATCTATTTTGTGATCCCGACATATCTTGTGACCCAGACTCGCATGAAACTTGCTTAGAATTTTAACTACCATTCTCTTGCCTCGTCTTAGCCTCCAGGTCACTCTGGAGTTCCGGGGCCTCTATTGACACCAAGAGACAGCAAGAGTGAGTGGGCTGCAGTGTTGACTCCAGCAGGCTTCGAAGACAAGCTTTCACAGAAAGGTGGGGGACAAGGACAGGACAGGAACAGCAGGTCACAGTGGCTGCAAAGAATCAGAGGCTCCTGGAAGGCACCTTGTGGACTGTTGCTTCGTACAGTAAGCAGTGTGCCCACAAATGAGCTGGAGCTGCGTTCTGACTCAGCACATCTGGGGGAGCCCTGGACTTTGTGTTTCTTTTTTTTGTTGTTCTCTTGTTTGTTTTTTTGAGGTAGGGATTTGCTAATTAAATGCTGACTCTAGCCCAGGCTGATCTGGAATTCACTATGTAGTCTCAGGGTGGCCTTGAACTCACCGAAATCCTCCTACCGCTGCCTCCCGAGTGCTGGGATTAAAGGCGTGTGCCACCATGCCTGGCTGGACTTTGTGTTTCTAACAAGCCCCAGGGACCTCGCTCTGAGTACCAAGAGTTCACATAACCTAGCCTAACCACCTCATTTCTCAGGTGAGAACGGGTGGTTCCTGGCCACCAAGGCCTTGCATGTGAGACAATTCAGGGGCTGGGGGAGGGCTCAGGGGATGAGTGTTTGCTGGCACCCACATAAAATGCTGGGCATGGCTGAGCATGGCTGAGCATGGCTGTCTCCCCAGGGCTGGAATGGGCACAGACAGGAAGGAGGGTTGCCAAAGCTCCCTGGTTGCTGTTTTTTTTTTTAACTGAAAAACAGGGAGCTCCAGGTTCAGTGAGAGACTCTGACTCAGGGAAGTAAAGTGGAAGACGCATAGAGGACACCGGCATCTTCCTCTGGCCTCTGCATGCATGTGCACAGGACGCAGGCATCACACAGGTGCACACACCACACATAAGTACTACATACGAACATCCATGCGCACACAGAGAGAGCAAGAAGGAGGAGGAGGAGGAAAAGGAGGAGGAGAGCAACCACTTAAGGGCGGAGAAGGTAGAGTGGTTGTCTTATGAGGACTTGAGTTGGATCTCCAGAACATGTTTCAAAAAAAATGTGCCGGGCATGGTGGCTTTCCCTCTCGCTGCTGAAGAGGAGACAGGCAGATCCCGGGCACTCACTGGCCAGCCGGTCCATCCTACGTGGTGAGCTCCAGGCCCATTAGAGATCTTGTATCAAAAGCAGTGAGGGAAGGGAGGGGAGATGGCTCAGCGGAGAAAGCACTTGCTGCCCAAGCAGGAAAACCTGCGTTTGGCTCCCCAGAACTCACAGAAAGGCCAGGTGTTAGGGCATAAGCATGCTGCAAGCTCTACGCTCCATGGCCCAGAGAGCCTAGGGCTAGAAGGAAGGCAGAGGCAGGTGCAGCCCTGGACACCCGAGCACCAGCTAGCGAGGCAAATGCTGCCTCGAACAGGGTGGAATGCCAGGCCCCAAAGCCGAAGCTGTCCTCCATGTCTGTGCTGGGGACACGCACACTGTAGCTTACCGAGGCAGGCTTGCTTTTCTTGTTGTGATAAACGCCTGGAAAGAAAGACCTAGCTCCGAGTTTAGGGGTACAGTCCATCGCAGCAGGGAAGTCGTGATGGTGGGAGAGTCTCAGGGCTGCGCTGACAGGAGCTTAGGCTGCCTGCTGACTTTTGGTGGGGCAGGAAGTAAGGCCAGGTTCTGAACCTCAAAGTCCGCTTCCCAGTGATCCACCTTCTCCAGCCCCAGCTCACAAAGGTTCCTTAACCTCTCCAAAACAGTGTCACCAGCTGGGGATCAGGTGTTTAAACATATGAGCCCGTGGGTGATATTGTACACCCAGATCATAACCGCCAGGAGTCAGTGAGGGCATCTGAGTGTCACCGTTCCTGCAGGTCAAGTGACTTGGCATTTCCCAAGTAGGCTCACCCTTCAGCTCTACCCCCTTGGCCTGGATCGCCAAGCTGGAGTCAGCCATGACCACTGCTCCAAGTGTCCTACCTTCTCAGTGGACGGCTTAGTGGTCTCCCCTTGGGGATAAAGAGCTGCGTGGAGCAGGCTTGGGTATTCACCTCTCATCTCATTTTTAATATCCGGCCATTTTTAGAAACCACTGGGTTAGACGAGCCCCTCCAACTGGCATTCAGCCTGGCATGGCTCAATCACGAATATGGTGTTGTTCACAGGCCCTCTGGTGGATACATGGAAGGTCAAGCCAGGGGCCTTCCCAGAGTTGTCTTTGTTTGAGCAGGACCAACGCCACTGAAGATGAGGCAGGAACAACAGAATCAGAGTCCTTAGGAGAAATACAGACCTTTCGGAATTCAGTGACACGCAGAAGGAGACGAAACTGAGCTGCCAGTGGCACCTCCGGGCACTGGGAGACATTCCTCAGAAAGACGTTCCTTTCAAAAGCTTCTGAGAAGTGGCTGAACAGCATTTGCTGTGGAATGGATTCTCTGCATGTGTGAGTGGCTGTGAGCAGCTTGCTGGATGAACCCCACGTCATGGGAGAGCACAGGTTTGAGGAGAGCCCGTGGAGGAGGGGGCTCCAGATCAGCCCCTGCCTGAGGAAGGGGAGACCTCCACCAAGTGAGGCTCCATGGGAGAAGGCAGTGGGTGGGGCCTGACTAGCTCCAAATCCCTTTTGTGTGTGTGTGTTTAAGCATGCATGCATATGTGCATGCGTGTGGAAGCCAGAGGCCATCTGATGGTTTCCTCAGTTGGTCACCTTTTGAATTTATTTTTTTAAAGATTCTCTTGGGTCTCTCACTGAACCTAGAACTCATTGGTTGGCATGGGATCTGCCTGTCCCACCTCCCCAATGCTGGGATCCGAGGTGAGTGGAACTTCCAGGTGGTGCTGGGGATCAGAACTTGAGTCTGCACACTTGTGCAGCAAGCACTTTACCCACCGGGCCATCTTCCCAGCCTCTAGCTCTGAATCTTCCCGTATCCCAGGCTCTGCCCTGTGGGCTTGCAGCTCCTTCCACTACCGAGTGCCGGGACATCTCTCACTGCCCTGTGACTTTAGAGTGCCGGGACACTTGCTTTGTCCAACGGAATGAGGCAGGAGATGGTGCACTGGTCCAGAGCTCGGGTCTCAAGAGGGCTGACTTGTGCGAACTTGTTCTCTGCCATCACCAAAGCAGAGCCTGCCTGACTACCTGCCAGAGATGAGGAGCAGAGCCCTCCATTGCCTGGCACGCATGAAGCACTGGGACCCAGCAGAGCCCGGGTCACTTGAGCTAACCCTGTGGGCTGTGGAGGCCACTGAGTTCATGCAGCCATGGCTGATGCCCGGGTACAGGGGCCTTGGAGAAGAGGAAACTGGTACGGCTCTCTCAATCTGCCTCTCAAGTCTGCTCTTAGTCTCAGAGGACAGATAACTGTGCTTTCAACCGAGGAGAGGACAAGTTGAGGGAGAGTCGTTCTGACTCCACTTTTATGCCCCCACTGTCTGCACGTCGTCCCTTGGCCTCTCTCCTTACACAGCATGCAAAGAGAAACAGGACTTTAGGTCCTGGTGGTTGGCTGGAAAGGGGGACACTTTTGCTGATAATAAATGTGCAGTCATTAACACTTTACCACATCTCATGCCTTTCTGCGGGTCTCCTGGTGCCTAATAAATGCTTCTTCATCCATCATTTGGAGACCCAAGGCTTCTGCTCACTGGGCAGCAAAGACAGGCAGCTCACTCCTGGCCTGAGGGGCCTTTCTCAGGCTCTTGAGTTAATGATTTTCTCAGGGGAAGAAGGACAAGGAATGATCCATGGCCTTGTTGAAGGAGCAAGGCGTTACCTGTGAACAATTCCGTCAGCCCAGTTGCTGAGCCGGGGTCTTCTGATTGTACTAACTTAGGGAAATCAATTTTCTGTGCCTCAGATTCCTCCACACAAAATCTTAAGGGTCATCTGGGCATGGTGGTGAATGCCTTTAATCCCAGCCCTCGGAGGGCGAGGTAGGAGGATCACCAGCCTGTGACCACATAATGATTTTCAGGTCAGCCTGGGCTAGAGTGAGACCTTACCTTGAAAACCAAAACTAAACTAAAATAAAATAAAACCTTAAGGATTGTTGTTAGAGTTAAGATAATAAATATTGAAGCAAGAAACCAACCCAATGCTTATACATGGATATGCTGGTGTTAGTCAGTTTTCAGTTACTATAACAAATGTCCACGTTGATTAACTTACAAAAAAAGGTTTATTTTGGCTCACAGTTTTAGAAGTTTCAGTCTACACTTGGCTGGGCTTGGGTGTTTGGGGGCTACAGTGACACTTTGGAATGAAGCAAAATTGCTCACCTCATGGCTAGGAAATGAAAGAGAGGAAGAGGATGGGGCTGGGATCTCACTATCCTCTTCAGGGACACAACCCCAGTATCTAAGGACCTCCCACCATACCTACTCCTAGTGGTTCTACCGCCTCCCAACAGCCAATTGGTTGTTAATTGGGGAACAATCTTTCGACAAATGCAGGTTTGAGGGGAGACACAAACTATAGCAATCCTTGGGAGTAGCTGTTTGGTCTGTCAGGGCATAGAGGTTGCCAGGTGTCACCTGCACAAGGACTCCCAGACACAGAGCTAAGCCTGGTGCTAACCTGGACAAAGGCTCCGCAGAAGCCACGAAGCAAGTCGGGTGTATTAAAGTCTGAAGACATGTTTGAGCTGAAACTTTTCTGAAACAAAGTGAAAAATCATCCCTTAACTCAATGGCTTACAAATAATTGCATGTCAAAGAAAAAGAAAAACAGACAAAGAAAAGAGACTAAGAGAAAGGACTAGAAGAAGGCTTTGCCTTTGTCCTTCAGATTCTAAGTCAGCAGTGCCAGGGAGAGGCCAAGGGTTGAGCTGGGGGCCTTGTGGGTTCCAGACAAGCTTGCTCCACTGAGCTACATCCCTAGCCCTTGGGGTGTGTGTGTGTGTGTGTGTGTGTGTGTGTGTGTGTGTGTGTGTAGGCCACAGGACAACTTCAGATGTCATTTCTTGAGACGAGGTCTCTGGCTGGAACTTGCCCAGTGAGAACTGGTCCAGCGCGCTCCAGGGATCTATCTCTGGCTCAGCACTAAGGTAACAGATGTGAAACATCTTGCCAGAATTTTACCTAAGTTCTGAGGGTCAAACTCAGTGCCTGCTCTCTCCCGAGCCTGCCCTTAGTTTTTTTTAAAAATTATTTATTTATTTGCAAGGGGGTGGGGCAGAGAGAATATGAGAATAGGTAGACCAGGGCCTCTAGCTGCTGAAAATGAACTCTAGTGTATGTACCACTCTGTGCATCTGGCTTTCTGTGGGTACTAGGGAATTGAACCTGGGTCCTTAGGTTTTGCAAGCAAGAGCCTAAACTGCTGAGTCATCTTTACAGCTCTGCTCTTAGCTTTTTATTTATATTTATATTTTTTGATTTTTCAAGGTAGGGTCTCACTCTAGCCCAGGCTGACCTGGAATTCACCATGTAGTCTCAGGGTGGCCTTGAACTCACGGCGATCCTCCTGCCTCTGCCTCCTGAGTGCTGGGATTAAAGCACCACCATGCCTGGCTCCCTTAGCTTTTTTTTTTATATTTTATTTATTCATTTTCAATCAGAGGGATACAGAGAGAGAGAGAGAGAGAGAGAGAGAGAGAGAGAGAGAGAGATATTACCAGGGCCACCACCTTGTGGGTCTGGTTTATGTGGGTCCTGGGGAATTGAACCCAGGGCCTTAACCGCTGAGCCATCTCTCAGCCCTGCCCTTAGCTTTTTAAATACAGTGTCTTGCTATGTAGCTCAGGCCAGACTTGAACTCACTATGTAGCCAAGGCTGGTCTGGAAGCTGCGATCCTCCTGCCTGTGCCTCTTGAGGGCAGGGATACCAAGCCTGCACCGCCATGCCCAGCAGGCCTTGGCGTCTTGCAATCAGCATGCTGGGTGGTGTTTGCACACAGCCAGGTTTGAGAAGCACTCTGATATTTTTGTTCTCTTTGATCCAAGCCTGGTTCTCAGGAGCCAAGGGCAGGTCAACCAAATCATCTCTAGCAGTTCAGGTTTAAATTCTAGGGTTAAAAATCCAGTAATGCCCTCTGTGTCTTGTTAACAAGAGTACTAGTCCATCAGAGCCTCCCAGCGCTTGGGCTGGAGGAGAGGTCAGGACCCAGAAGGGGACGCTGGGCCAAGGGGGCAGCTTTGGAGGTGGCCTGGGTTCCCACCATGCGGCCCCTGACGCGCTCTAATGATAGCTGAGAGCTCGGGCCGTGGTAGGCAATTAGGGAGGATGAGATGTTGCACACGCAGGCGAGTGGGGGTGGAGGGGCTGTGATTATCCCTCTGTCTTCTTAATAGGAGTTAACGATTGGAAGGGAATAAAAGAATGGTGTGTGAAGTTTACTGCCAATACGGTCTAATATGCATGCTATGTTTTTATTTCAAAGAGGATAAAGGCCCAAATTTTATACTGAAAACAAATGTGAAAAATTAATTATAAAGAAGATACCAGAGGGCCCCCAGCCTGTTCCCCGGTGACTGATTAAATGCCTGCCTCATTTCGACTGGTATAAACCCAGTCTCTTGGAAGAAGGCCAAAACTAGTTGCCAATGTCCACAGACACTCTCCAAGAAAATGATCCTGGTGCCAGCAAAGAGACAAACATACTCACCACGGCTGCCCGCCCGGAGCCAGCCGCCACCACAGGGTGCCACCCAGCCACAGGCGACAGCAAGGTCACTGTGGGGCAGGAGCACCCTTCATGGAACAGCCCAGGAGCCAGACAAGTGAGGCCACTCGGGCCTGGGAGAAAAGTGGCCCTCGAGTCCCTCCCGCCCCTGCCTTGTTGTCGTTGCTCGGTTTCAGAGAATATCTTTCTAATTCGCTGAATGTGCAAATGCTCACTGAAAACCTCAGCCCGAGAGAGAGCTAGGAAGGAAGCCAATAGCTCCATTATCTTTTGAATTTTAAAATTACATTTTAATGTCAAGACAACATTTTCCTTGTTAAAATAAGACTAGCAGATTACTCAAAATCCTACAACTACCCCCCCACGCCCGCGCCCCAAACTCTTTCTTTTTGCCCCAAAGGTAACTGCTGTTAACTGTCTGGTGTGGGTCCTTCCAGAACCACAGAAAACACAAACACAGAGAATTGTTTTCTGTAGTCTTCTTTGTTTCTCTCCAACCTGCCTTTTTCATCTAACAATTCTCAGAAATGGATTCATGATGGCGCACCTGCTGACTCTTCACAGGTCTGCAAAATAAGGACCCAGTCACTCCCGTCAGCAGGAAAGGATGCCGGATTCCTTAGATTGGTGCCATGTGGCTCATAAGGTCCTCACCTAGATTTTCTACTTTATTTCTGCCACATCCCTCTCTACTTCCAAAGACGCGCCTAAGGAGCCATCTGCTGTCCCCACAAGGGAGAGCCAGGCATTCCCACGCAGATTGCGGCTTGCTCCCGTCCCTCCCTCCCTGGGTGGGGACTTCTGGTCCACTCCGCACGGTCCAGTGCATGGCCTTTACCGTTCCACTGCCCACCTGAGACATCCGTGGGTTGTTCTCACCTCCCCTCTTCAAAAGGAAATGCCTCCAGGGGAGGAGCATAGAGCAAGGGTAAAGAAGGTATTCGGTTAATGCTTGTTGAATTAAAAAATAAATAAATAAATAAAAACTACAAAAAAGCACCAGGTCTTAGTGGTTCTTTGCATTGCTGGGGAAAAAGAGGAGTCAAAGCTCAAGCGGATGAAGCTGGATTGTGGCTCCAACATCTTCTTTCCTTTAAAAAGTACCAGATTTGTCACGCCAAAATAAGTCTCTTTGACACACAGCTTAACTTTATGCTAAAGACTCTAAAAACAGACCTTAAGATTTCCTTTTGTGAAGGAAGCTTTCCTTTCTAAAGGAAGTTTCCATTTGTAAAAGTTGCTTCCTTCACACTTAACACAAAGAGGAAACTTATTTTCAAGCTGGGAACTCAAGACCCAGAGTCTTGAGTCTGCTAGGCATGTACGCGACCACTGAGCTACATCCCAAATCCCAAGAGGACAATTGTTTTTTTTTTTTTTTTTTTTTTTTTTTTTTTGCTGTTGTTTGTTTTTCTGAGGTAGGGTCTCCCTCTAGCCCAGGCTGACCTGGAATCCACTATGTAGTCTCAGGGTGGCCTTGAACTCATGGTGATCCTCCTGCCTCTGCCTCCGAATGCTGGGATTAAGGGCGCGTGACACCATGCCCCGCGCTCTCTCTCTCTCTCTCTCTTTTTTTAAATATA
>PVHP010014603.1:7020-38979 GCA_004024765.1 Zapus hudsonius
TGCCCTTCCTCTCTCCAGACCTCCCTGAACCAGCACTCAGGAGGCTGAGGAAGGAGGATTGCTATGAGTTCAAAGCCAATCTGAGACTACAGAGCGAGTTCCAGGTCAGCCTGGACAACAATGAGACCCTGCCTCAGAACCCCCCCTGCCTCGAAAAAAGAATAACTTGCAAGTTTACACATGGGCATACTTCCTAGAGTCTCGACACATTTGCACGTAAGGAAGCGTGTCTACACAGATACTCACTGCAGCGATGCCCATCATAATGAAAATGTAGACGCATCTAAATGTCCATCAACAGGGTAAAGAATGAACCAGCCAAATGATATCATACATACTATGAGAGCAGTTAAAATCAGTTTCAAAACACTGGGCCAAAATTACCAAAAAGTTGTAAAAAGCCAAATTGAAAATCATATCATTTTACATAAGGTATATAAACCTATAAAACCAGATTACGTAACTTTTATAGCTATGCATATGTAGTAAAAGCGAAAAACCATGTGTAGTCATATAACATTTAATCTGTTTTTAGTGGCAAACAGAATGAGGTGAAGGATGATTACAAAGGGACTCCCCTCTTTTTTTGTTTGAAAAATTTGAAATGGATAGAAAATGATGCTGATGTTTGATACTGCTGAGAGATTCCACAGCTCTTTATTCTTCTCTGTTTAACAAGTAGTTAATGGGGGGTAAGGGTGGGTGGAGAAATGGCTCAGCGGTTAAGGTGCTTGCCTGCAAAGCCTAACAACCCTGGTTTGATTCCCCAGTACCCACATAAAACCACATGCACAAAGTGGTGCATGCATCTGGAGTTTGTTTCCAGTGGCTAGAAGCCCCGATGCATCCATTCTCACACACTCTTTCCTTGAAAATAAATACATAAATGAAATTTTAAAAAACAATAGTTAATGGGCTGAAGAGATGGCTCAGTTGTTAAAGGTGCTTCTTTGGAAAACCTGATGGTTCGGGTTCAGTTCTTCAGTACCCACATAAAGCCAGATGCACAAAGTGGCACATACATTCATTTTCAGTGGCAGGGTGCCCTGGTATGCCCATATTGACTCTCTGTCTGCCTCCTTCTGTCTCTCAAGTAAAATAAATTTTTTTTTGTTTGTTTTTTGAGGTAGGGTCTCGCTCTAGCCCAGGCTGACCTGGAATTTACTCTGTAGTCTCAGGCTGGCCTTGAATTCACAGCGATCCTCCTACCTCTGCCTCCTGAGTTCTGGGATTAAAGGGGTGTGCCACCACTCCCGGCTGTAAAATTTTTTTAAAAAATAGTTATGAATAAAAAATGCTTTAACGAAAGAAGAGAAGGCCGGAGATGTAGCTCAGTTGGTAGAATGACTTCTAGCATGAACAAGGCCCTTGGTCCAATCCCCAGAACCACATAAACTCGGCACAGTGGCTCAAGCCTATAATCCCAGCACTCGAAAGGTGGAAACAGGAGGATTAGGAATTCAAGATCATCCTTCGCTACATAGCAAGGAATTCAAAGCCACTAGAGACTCCAGTGAGAGAAAGAGACAGAGACAGAAAAGAGAAACAAGAAAGTAGGGGGCTATGGAGATGACTCAGCTGTTAAAGGTGCTAGCTTGCAAAGCCTGCCAGCCTGGGTTTGATTCCTCTGTACCCACATAAAGCCAGAAACACATAGTGGCACATATGTCTGGAATTTGTTTGTAGGGGCAAGAGACCCTTGGTATACCTATTTCTCTCTCTCAAATAAATAAATAAATAAATAAATAAATAAATGTGTTTTAGAGAGAGAGAAAAACAAAGAAGAGCAGTGGCTGTGAGTTCTATCCACCTAGGACTTTATGGATATGCCACGAGAGCCCAAGGAGTCTTGGACAAGGGCTCTGGCCTGGCGAGGCTTCGATTCAGCAGTCTTCCCAAAGCAGCACTACCTGCAGCCTCCCACCACATCCAAAGCACAATAACATCAACATTCTCAGCCAAATGTGATGTTGCACACCTGTAACCCAGAAGTTAGGAGTCTGAGGCAGAAGGATCTTTAGTTTGAGTCCAACCTGGGCTATGCATTTGGGTTCCAAGCCAGCCTAGCTATGTAGCATGACCCTATCTCGAAAAATAAAAACAACAAAATCCATCCTGTATATGAGGGAATAACAATGGGATACACTGGATAAAACCAATTTTTCAATCAGGAACTTCCTATTCAAATAGGGGGAGTTCAGAGCTGATGAGACCAACATCTGACCACAGCAGCCCCTGTTCTGTACCTCGAGCATCCCCCTCACCATCATGCACAGTTTGAAAATCTCCTAGGCTGGCACCCACATTCCATGAGGAACCCAGAGAAAGAGGAGCAAAGAACAGAGAGAAAGAAAGAACTGAGCTCTGATCTGGGCTGCTAGCCAAGCTGAGCGGGCCTCTTGGCTGCTGGGGGCAACAAGTGTGGGTAATTGCTGGCCTTGGCCTTACTCATCCTCAGGGCCGTGTGCAAAGTGTGCAAAGTGAAGGGTTTCACTTGCCCAGCAGGCACTGAATTACAGCTAAGGAACTGAGCCCCATGTAATTAACCAGAACGCCCTGGGGAGTCCGTGAAGCTTGTGGAGTACGCAGGTGCACAGGGTGATGAATGAGGTGGCCGCTAATTAAGCCTGGCCTGCTTTCTGTAGTCCCCAGAGCTGGGCGTCCCTTCCTTGGAGGCTGGTTGCACACGGGCTTTGGGGTTCTTATGAGGGGTCCTGGAGAGAGCTCTGGGGCCAGAATAGCAGCAGAATTGTGTGTTTGGGTAACATGCCCTTTGGGAGGTGAGAACATCCTTACCTTTCTGCCATGGCTTTCACAGGCTCCGTGTCTCTGTCATTCTGTGTCTCTGTCACACACAAATATAGAAACATATACCAGCACACAATCTCACAAATGTGCCCACATGGAGCACAGCCACAGCCACACAGACCTTCACAAACAGAGATACAAATACTTATAGTCATGTCTAGCCTTCCCTGCTCCTCTCCCCTGACATACACAGGTGTGTGTGTGTGTGTGTGTGTGTGTGTGTGTGTGTGTGTGTGTACATGCACACTGAGTTACCTTAGCTGATGAAATAAATCTTTAGGAAAATGGACGTATTTAAAGGAAAGTGGTGCATACCTGTGTATTATAATCTCAGCTACTTGTAAGGCCAAGGCAGAAGGATGGAGAGTTCCAAGCCACCTAGAAAACAATCACCTAGGCAACTTAGTGAGAATCTATCTCAAAGCAAAAATTTTAAAGGGCTGGGGCTGTAGTTCAGTGGTAGAGCACTTGCCTAGCATATGTAAGACCTTGGTTCCAGGCTGGAGAGATGGTTAAGGTGCTAGCTTACAAAGCCGAATGAGCCTGGTTTGATTCCCCAGTACCCATGTGAAACCACATGTACAAAGTGGTATGTGTGTCTGGAGTTGTTTGTATTGGCAGAAGTCCCTGGCACACCTATAATCACTCTCTCTGTGTCTTTTACTCAAATAAATAAATAAAATATATTTTAAAAAGACCCTGGGTACTGGTCATGTTAGCACACGCCTTTAATCCCAGCACAGCACTTGGGAGGCAAAGGTAGGAGGATCTCTGTGAGTTCAAGGCCAGTCTGGAACTACAGAATGAGTTCTAGGTCAGCCTGGACTAGAGTAGGAATTTACCTTGAAAAAAAAAACATGACCCTGGGTAACAACCACAGGCCCACCAAAAAAATAAAACAAAAGTGTGAAAAGCATTAAGGTTTAGAAAATGTACAGAACATCTTCCAGCCAATGGAACTTGGGTCACAGATAGAGAAGCATTTTAGCAGTGCCCAGGAGAAAAATAAATAGTAGGTTGTACAATAAGATAAGAGCTTCGCATCTGATCCTCAAGGAAAGTGCCCTGTCCCTAAACCAAGTGTCTCATATTTGGGTTTCTATGCCTCATGCTCCAAGACCAGACACAGACTGGTGTGACAAAAAAGGTTTATCTTCTATGCTCTGCACAACTCCCTGCCTCTCTCTACCCCAGCATCTCCTGTCCTGTTCCTGCCTCTCTCTCTCTCTCTCCCCCCGAATCTCCTGTCCGGCTCTCTCCACTGGTTTTCATCAGCCTCTGAAAGAGGACACACTGCTGTTCTGGAGAGGGGACCTGCCTTCTTTCCCAAAGCCCTGAGGTGAACTTACGTGTGCTGGACTCTGGATCAAACAGCATGTTTATTTTGAGGTAGGTTCTTCCTCTAGTTCAGGTGACCTGGAATTCACTATGTAGTCTCAGGGTGGCCTAGAACTCAAGATGATCCTGTTTCTAGAATTAAAGCTGTGTGCCACCACACCTGGCCCTCAAGCTGCTTTCTTCCTCCCCTGGGTGCATGAAGCCTTGGGAATGTCTCCATCCCTTGAGCCCTTGCTGTGTTGCAGGCTTGGGTCTCATGGTCTCTATAATGAGGCCTACTTGATAGTAGAGATTAACAAGCTTTTCAGCAGTGTGCAGCAGACAGAGGATGGAAGATGGGGACCAGATCTGAAAGACTGCAGCCCCTGGTCTTCACTGCGGTGAGACGTGTCCAGTCAGCGTAAGGAAGACAAGACTGGACCATGGCTCACTGGATGTTATTGACTGACGCAGCTGGGAGATGGAGGCAAGCATACTCAGTGAGATGCCACAGTAGTTCTTCACACTTGCCAGATGGGCCCACAGTCCACAGTCTGAATATGGAAGCCACAGGAGGAGGTGGTGAAGGAGATGGTACTTGTGGAAATTTCTAGAGGGAATGGAAACGGGGGTAGGAGAAGAAGGTGATTGCCCCTACGACTTAGTAATCCTCCTAGGGACAAGTGACTCTGCATTCATCTGCGACACACATGGAGATGTGCCCCGCAGCGTCTTTATGACATCTCTGAGAAGATGTGAACAGGTGAAATGGGCATATTCACACAACACGCCACTGTAGACTAGCCTGGCTTCTACATGGACACATCTAGCAATAGAACATCACAGAGAGGAGATCGATTGGCAGGTTCAGGGTGGTGTGCATGCATCCATAACAACATAGAAAAAAGTGGCCATAGAACAATGATTCCATGACAACACCCCTTACGTACATTTATTTTTTTTCTGTTGGACACAGGGTTTCATTATGTAGTCCAGGCTGGCCTCCAACTCCATTCTCTCGCTTCTGCCTCCAAGTGCTGGGATAACAATGTCACCACGCTTGGTTTACAATACCACTTATGTTCTTTTAGAAGCACACAAAGCAATACTATATGAAGATTATATATACTATATATGTAGAAAAGCTATTAAAAACTCAATGGGATCCAAGCATGATGGTATATGCATTTCATTCAAGAAATTAAGCATTTGCTTTGTACTCTGTGCTTTTCTAGACAAAGTCTATGTCAGCAAAGTAGACCGACATCCCCGCCCATGTGGGACTCCCATTTTGGAAAAGAAGTCAGTTAACAAACAAAATAAATAGGCAGAATCTAAAGTGTGTTTAATGGGGATAAGAACCAAGGAAGAAACAAAAAGCAGAGCTGAGATGTAGCTCCCTAGTAGAATTCTTGTCCAACATGGGCAAGGCTATGGGTTTGAACCCCAGAACTATATGAAAACAAAAACCAGGAAGGGAGGGAAGAAGGAAAGGAGGGAAGAAGGGAGGGAGGAAGGGAGGGAGGAAGGAAGGGACGTTTTAGATAAGATGGTCAGAATTCGAAGTAGAATAATGACATGATGTAACATTTTTTTAAACAAGATAGGCTTTTGTCAAGCCTCTTTTTAAAAAATATTTTATTTATTCATTTTTAAGCAAATGAGAGAGAGAGAGAGAAAGAGAGAGAGCACCAGGGCCACCACCTTATGGGTCTGGCTTATGTGGGTCCTGGGGAATTGAACCCAGGGCCTTAGGCACTGGAGGCAAGTGCCTTAACTGCTGAGCCATCTCTCCAGCCCCCCAGCTAGAATTTTTTGTTGGAGCACTTCAGTACATATTGACTTGTCATAATGAGTTACATTGTTTAGTGGGCCAACAATGAGTTGTTATCCCCAATTCTTCATTGCCCCCCCTCCCCATCCCCAGTCAGCTGGATATCCTCATCCGTGGGCCGTCTGGATCAGTCTTTGTGGTAGGGGACCATGGATGGCCTAGTCTTCAGCCGGGTTCTCCTGACCCAAGTGTGTTGTTTCTGAGGGGTGCCATGCCTCTGGATAGTCTCCCTCACCATGGCTCTCACAATCTTTCTGTCCCCTCTTCTGCTCAGTTCCCTGAGTCGTGGTGGGTGAGTATTAAGGGTTCTTTAATGTTGTGAGCTTAGGGGTTTTTGTGTCGAAAATCATTGGTTTCTGTCTCACTGGCTTATCCTGTGTTGATTGAATGGCTGTGGCTGTGGGTCCCTTGTTCGTCCCGTCATTCTCTGCAGAGTTTCATATGGATCCTCCACAGTATGACTGTGGTGGCTCATCTCTTGCCAGGATCTCAGCTATCGGCCTGCAGATGGTTGGTAGGGTTGAATGAGCTACAGCTCTCTTGCTGCATTCTGAAAGATATAAACACGGTCTCCATCAGAGAGTGAGATCAGTATAGGTTATCAAAGATACACCATTCTGGATTACCTATATTCCATTTATAGTAGCTTCTCCGTCAATCGCTCCTATGGTGCATCTCTTCTCGGGAGCCCCAGGCAAGTTCTTATTCCTTCTATCTAACTATAAGAGCTGAGGCAAGGAGGACAATACTGGCATCTGCTTATACAGTGGTGTTGGAAATACTGCTTTTTGCACGTAAGCATGTTTGAACTTTTTCTAATAAGGTCCAGAGAGAGTGCTCAGCAGTTAAGGAGCTTGCCTGCAAAGCCTAAGGACCTGGGTTTGCTTCCCCAGTGCACACATAAAGCCAGATGCACAAAGTGATGCATGCATCTGGAGTTTGTTTGCAGTGGCTGGAGACGCTGGTGTGTCCATTCTCTCTATCTCTCTTCTCTCTTTCTCTGCTTGCAAATAAATATTTTTTTAAATTAATTAATAAATAGATCATAAAGCCACACAGACTCCAGTGGTTGAAGGATTCTCACAAGTGCTTCAGAGCTAAATCATAGGGGCTGCAGAGATAGCCCAGTGATCAGGTATGTTTGCTTGCAAAGCCTAACAACCCAGGTTTGATTTCCTAGGACCTAGATGCACAAAGTGGCACATGAATCTGTAGTTTGTTTGCAGTGGCAAGAAGCCCTGGTGAGCCCATAATTCATTCTCTCTCTGTCTCTCTGTCTCTCTGTCTCTCTGTCTCTCTCTCTTTGTCTCTCTCTCTCTCTCTGGCCATGGGACACAGCTAGACTTAATTTAAAAGCAAGGATCATAGAGATTGTTGACAAACACCCTGCTCAGGACCTGGGACCTATTGGGAAATATGAGCCTGAAACACATGAAGGCATAGGTGAAGGCTGGGGACATGGTTCAGTTGTTGAGTGCTTGCCTATCATGCCCAGGACCCTGGCTCCATCCCCAGCATGACTCCATCAAGGAGTGAAGGCACAGAGGCCCAGGCAATAATACTGTCAATAGTCACAATTTTAGTACACAATACTGTGCTGGGTTCTGAATGGAGTGTTTGGTAGGCTGTCATTCTGTCATTTAACCTTCAGGACAAACATACTGTTAGCATTTGCATGAGCTAGACTTAGCAGACAGGGAGCATGAGGCTCAGGGGAGTCAAGCAACGTGCCTAAATCATGCAGCAAAGAAAGAGCAAAGGTGGGATTCAAACCCAGGCAGTGGAACTCTGATCTTAAACTTTTGGCTGTTCCCGGTGAACAGCAAGAGCCTGTGAGTCTCTGTGACAAAAGCCAAAGAAGACCACCTAGAGGTGGCTCTGTTCATTGAACCATTTAGTCATTGTGGGCTCATAAATATTTATTGAGCACCCACTGCATGGAAGTACTCACTGTGCCTGACTATGGCAACATGGAGACTAAGAAACCACAGCCTCTGTCCCTGAGACGCCTGTGGTCTAGAGAAGCCAGTTTACCCGCTGACGTAATAAAGCCACCGGCTCCAGCCTGCCCCTGGGAAGATGCACATCAAGGGGTCCTGCAAGCCAGCCAGGCGTGGTGGCTCATGCCTGTCATCTCAGCGCTCAGGAGTTCTGCAGGTGAGCCTGGAATACACAGTGAGACCCTATCTCAGAAAATAGTTAAAAGAGGGGCTTAGCCAGGCAGAGTGGTACTTGCCTGTAACCTCAGCATTTGAAAGGCTGAGGCAAACGGATTTCTGCCAGTTTGAGATCAAGCTGGGTTATATAGAAAGTACCAGGTCAGTTAGGGCTACTTAACAAGACTGTCTCAAAAAAAAATAGAGATGGGGAGGGGGGGAATTGGGGAATTCGGGATAACAACGCATGGTTTGCCCACTAAATAATGTAACTCATTATGGACAATAAATATATATTAAAAAAAATAGAGAAAGATAAAAGGGGAGGGGGGAGAGGAAGAAAGGGAAGGGGAAGGAAGGGTCTTGCAGAGGGAAATGGGGAAGAAAAACATGGTGGAAGTAAGGTCAGGGTACTGAACCTTTCTGTGCCATCATTGCCTGGTAGAACCTCCCCCACCCACCGCCAAACCAGACGATAGACCTAGAAACTTCTCTGTAGGGCAAACTGCAGGACACCAGATCTTTACCTTCCTGGGGAGAAAGATAAAACCCATCACTTGGTGCTGTATGTTTGAGAAGGCGGGTGGGTTGGGAGAAAATTGCATGAAGTAGAGCTCATACCTGGGGAAGGAGATATTTAGGACCTTGTGGCTCAATGTGGCTGAATTTCTGTGTGATGAGAGTTCTAGGTATGGTGGCACACACCTGTAATCCCAACACTCTGAGGCAGGAGAGGCAAGAGTTTGAGTCTAGCCTGGAATACTCTGGGGTTTACCAATATGATTTGGGAAATCCACAGAACTCCTGAGCTTGTGGGGGGAGATGTGTGTTCTCCCCTGGAAAGAAGGCCTCCAGGCCAGGATGTCCACCTGCAGTCTACATGTGGCACAGAGCAGCTACAAGTGCGGCCCAACACAAAATGATAAATTGTACAGTTTTAGAGCTTGAACTTTGTAGATGGTAATAGTGTGTCATAATTTCATGGAAAATAAACATATATCCACTTGCTCCAAACCCGAAGGCCAGAGATTTCTCATCAGGTTTTTCAAGGGCTCCTGGAAACCTACAGGAAGGCTAAAGATTCACATGTCCAAAGACAAAGTGAGGAGTAATGAATGCTCTGCTTCCAGCCGTCCCATGTCCTCTGGGTAGATACTTGTCCTTAGCTTCCTGCTGCTACCTCTCCATCAGGAGCTGAGACACACAAAGTGAGCAGAATGGCAAAATAGGTCCGTGCTATGCTCTTCCCCAGGCCCGGGACCAGCCTGGGCACATTTCAACCTGGACTAGATCTCCCAATGTGGCACATGCTTTCAACCTGCTCAGCTCAGAGATTGAGAAATACTGAAGTGTTAAGAGATTGGGTTTTAACATTATCATTCCACTGGAACCTTAAACAACCTCACACTGTCAGTCTTCCGAGGAGGAAGCAGTTGTCGGCCCAGGTAATGAGGAGAGAGAAGAGATGGCTTGAATGAGTGGAGGAACATCTCTCTATGGGCTCACTCTGGCCAGGCCTGACTGGTGTTAATACCTGCTATAGCTTGGCCATGCTTCAGGAAATGGGCTGAGACAAATCCGAAGTGCAGGCAGGGGAAGAGAATTCTCCATGAGCAACCACACTCAGTCATGCATCTCTGACATTCTGAACCATAAACTCTGGTTCTACTGACTAGAGGCTCTCCAGCGCCCAGCACAGTGCAGGCTTTTGGACAGTGAATAATGAAGCAATGTCCCCAGGAAGGTAAGTGATCTTTTTGGGATCACTTCCTCCTACTCCTCCTTCCCGGTGCCTGCCCTGGACCTCTTCTGACAGCCACAGTTCCAAGTCCCTCTCTCCTCACTACAAATTCTCAGCCCAAGTCTGTGGTTCCCTGGGTCAGACCAAGACCCAGGTGACAAGCTGAGACCTGGGAAGAAGTATCCCACTAATTGGATCCAGGATGCTTTTTTTTTTTTTTTTTGGCCTTTTCTGAATGGAAACACTTTTTAGCAGAGGTCCTCAGAGCAGTAACAAGAAGGTTAACCAAGCATTCACCTATTCATTTGTTACTTACACACATTCACTTTCTCATTCATGTCTTTGGGCATTCTATTCTTCATCTGACTCATTCATTCATGTATCCATTCAACATCCACAGTCCCTAATACAACCATAATACAGAGAGGCTTTAGCACACAAATAATCATACCATTGAGTAAGTAGCATGGGACATGTGTTAGCATGTCACCAGGGGGACAAGAGGGAGAAATTTCATCTGGCTGATAGAAGCGATGGCTCCGGAATTTCTGCATGAGGCATGTCTGGTCCCCCATAGGGCCTTAGCATCTGGTGGAGTGTGATGGAGGCTAGGGCTGCTTATGTCTGTCTGTCTGTCTCTCTCTCTCTCTCTCTCTCTCTCTCTCTCGCTCGCTCGCTCTTGCTCTCGCGCTCTCTCTCTCTCTCTCTCTCTCACACACACACACACCCAAGTTCATTCCTACTTCTCCATGTATGCTCTCCAAGGAAATATTACAAGTCCAGCTGGACAGATTCCTCTGTTTTCTCACCCATGATAAGGGCTTCTGTAACCAGCCAAGGGAGAGAATGTGAATCTCTGAGCTGGGCAGGAATGGCCCTGTGAAGGAGGGAACAGAAGTGGCCGCTGAAGCCTGACACTGGTTCTCAGCAGGTAGGGCGTGGACAGCCCTTTGTGAAAAGTCATCCAAACCATCAAAGGGCTTCACCTGCCCTGTGCCCTCTGCAGCCTCTTCTCTCCACCCCCAGCCCTGAGCGTCCCAAGGGGCCGTGTGCAGGGCGTCTAGCCCCAGGGAGAGGTGGGGCGAGCTGCAGTCCACACCTACGCCACTATAAAAAGGGAGCCTCCAGCTGTTGCCTCAGCTTCCCTTTCTCAGCCACTCAACACATCATTCTGGACCATGGACCCTGGAGAATGCACGTGCATGTCTGGTGAGTTAAAGAGGCTACTCTGTGGTCTTGCAACCTTGCACCAGCATCCTGCAGGAAACATACAGGCCTGATGGAAATTTCTCTTTCTCCATTTGGGAGTTGCAAATGGGTTTGTTTGTTTGTTTGTTTTTTCTGGATCTTCGACCTCTAGGGTAGTGCACATTCTGTTGGCTCCCAGCCAGGTTTCTAGAACTGGTGGTCCTGGTGCAAGGAATGGCTAAGGAAGGAACTGGAAATCTTGGTTGGCCCTTCTAGCAGTGAGCCCTTCATGGCAGCCAGCCACCAGGGTGGGGAAAGGAGCTCTGGCTCAAAACCAGGCTGCTTGGCTCTGGTCTCTGGCTACCATTCTCTCATAGCGTATCTCATTTCTGGGCCTCAGTTTTTTCATCTGAACTCAAATTATTCATTCCCAGTTGACTACATATTGAAGTGGCTATAAAAATGCAAAAAATAGGAAGTACTTAAAGACACCAGGGGAGTTAGAGGCTTGAGTGAACCCTATAGTCTCCAAAAGCACTTAGTTCAGCAGGATGTGGTGGTGGTGCACACCTGTCATCCCAGCACTTGGGAAGCTGAGGCAAGAAGGTCATGATTTCAAGATCAGCCAGGGCTTCATAATGAGTTCAGGTCAGCCTGAGCTACAAAGTGAAATCCTATCTCAAAATCATAGTATACAAGGTGTGGTGGCACACACCTTTCATCCCAGCACTGGGGAGGCAGAGGTAAACGTATCACCATGAGTTCGAGGCCAGCCTGAGAGTGCATAGTGAATTCTAGGTCAGCCTGGGCTACAGCAAGACCCTACCTTGGAAAGCAAACATATATATAATTAAATAAAATTGCTTGATTTCATGGAAGCATGTTGACCAGGAGGGAGGTCAGGATTCAAAATCATTGTATACTTTTATAGCCTTGGAAAATGATACCTAGAAGTTCCACAAGTTCCTTCATCCTTAGCAGTGCAGGTCTGTACCAAAAACTTACTATCAGACAGAAGCTTCTAGAATTCTGAAACTGAACATGATGGCTGGGAAGAGTTTTAAGTGTGGCTCATTTTTATGATATGAAAACAAGGTATTGCCCCCCTTTGGGCTCACTGTGTCCTTTGGCCTTTCTCCTCCCATTCAGGGATTCCATCTAGCCTTGCCAAGGTGACAGGTGATGAAAGGTTCCATGGTTCCCATAGGAAACTTGACCTTGCTGGGGTTGGCTTAGCCTGAAGGTTCTCAAATCTAATTGTACACCACTGTAAGCTTTATTGCATTTGAAACTACTAATTTTTTTCCTCCCATTCTTCTCATCTAAATCAGACTATCTCAAGGGTTAGAGTCAGAAATGTGCATTTGAACAAGTAGGCCAGGTGCAGTGGGTACAGCCATCCCTGTTCCCTTCTGTCCCAAAGATGGACTACAGGAGCAGGCATGTGATCACCCAATGGCCATCCTCACACTCACAGTGGTTCTGTTCTCTCTTCCAGGAGGAATCTGCATCTGTGGAGACAACTGTAAATGCACAACTTGCAATTGTAAAACATGTCGCAAAAGTGAGTATGATGACCAGACACCTCTGGGCAGGAGCTAGAAAAGCCCGGTTCCTCATTGTCCGCCATCCAGCCTGGGCTGTCACTAAGGTTTTCTGTGTTATTTGCTCATTGAGAGGGATCTGAGATGACACCTGAGCATCCCAGGGCTGCAGCCTGTCCAGCAATGAGGCATCCATGGTGCTTGGAGCAAGAGGAACACTAAGGCAGACTCTGTCCTGATACAGCACTAGCCTAGACATGAGCTCTGGCTTCTAGTCTTAGATCTGACACTGTTCATGACCGTGGCAAGTCACTTCCCTTCTCTGGGTCTCTGATGGGCCCTCGATGACCTCTGAGATCCCTTCCTGCTCTCACATACCACAGCCTCCTGGCCCAGAGCTTCTGCTGAAGCCTCATGCACACACTCTTCCTTTCTTCCTTCCTCTAAGGTGTGGGAGAGGCAGTGGGAAAATGAAAGTGTGGACCCAAAGCTGACCTGTCCGTCTTCTTACCCTTTCAGGCTGCTGTCCCTGCTGCCCTCCAGGCTGTGCCAAGTGTGCCCGGGGCTGCATCTGCAAAGGGGGCTTAGACAAGTGCAGCTGCTGCCCCTGAGAACCATCCATAATGCTGGGAGAGATCCTGAGATGTGTCTGTACAGTGCAAGAGGGAAAAAGTTGAAATGATTGTACAATAAGTCATGCTTTTTATATATATGCTCAAAGGTGGTGTTGGTGACATTCATGTAAAGTGCTTGGAACAATAAAGTTTTCACTTGTGGCTGTCTGGTGGCTTGGAGCATTGTTTCATCCTAACCCAGGAGGATCAAGAAGGCTGTCTCTGCTGCCACCCATCTGCAGAGAGGGACTGTCACTCTGCCTCGGTCTTTTTCCCACCTCACAAGCACTGGGGAGTTAATACCCCTTTACCCCTGGGGACAGTCACTAACCAATGACAAAGAGGAAGCTATGGATAAATGTGGGTCCGTGGCTTAGTGGGGGAGTTGCAGCATGCAACAACTCCCTGTTCATCCATGGAGCTGGGAGAATAGAGGCTTGGAATAGCTGTGGGCCAACAAGAGACAAAGACTCTTGGGATACAGTCGCAGTGAGACAGATCATTTATTGTATAGATAAAAGTGGTTTATATAGAGGAAAAGGCAGAGGTAGGGGTATAGGCAGCAAGGGGATTGGTAGGGGCAGGATCTGTGGACATCTTATGAGTTGATTGGTAGGGGCCAGTACCCTTTGGATGCCTAATTTGCATAGATAAATTGAGGAGGCTACGTGACTCTAGACATGTATATAGATATGTATAGAATGGTGATGTCAGCAGAGGAAATGTAACCTTATTATTTAGGTTTGTTATTACAGCTGGACTGAGTTTAGGCCTTGAATTGCCTGCTTATCTCAGGGCACAGCTGTGGCCTGCCTGGGGGCTGGAGTGTCCAGGATTCACTGGAGATTATCAGGGTCCTCAGACTCACCTCGACTTCCTTAACAGAAGGAGACAGTCCCGGACGTGTGCCGGTCTCAGCAAAACCCTATATCCTCCATGCCTTTTAGCAGAGTACCACAGATAAATACCCAGCATTCCCAACTCTGGGACTCTTCTACATGGTCTTCCCAAGACCTAGTGGCTGTTGGCTAATATGCTCACTAACCCACAATGGCTTCTTTCCTTGTCCTGGTCTTCAGCCAGTGCTTGCTGGGATCCCTGTCTGCAGAACTTGCTTTAAGTCCATGGTCTGCTTTGGGGTGAGTCGGTCTTGGCCTCGCTCTTCCTCCCTAGTGTTGGTCCCGGTTATCTTACTGGGCAACAGCAGCTGCTTAGTGGACTTGAGCTCCAACTGAGTGGTAAACAACACCTGTGTGTGTCTAAGAAATGTCCCCAAGTCCAATGCACAGAGGACATTAGTGATCTCGTTATTTGGGCCAACGTCAGGACTGGGTGAACAGGCAGACATGGACCAGCAAGGAATAGCTGGTGCAGATGCAGAAAACATCCTCTGGAGACTTCCTAAGCAATGATTCCCTAGATGGATGGCTGAAAAGGCTGAAATCCCTGGATCACTGGGGACAGGGTCATCCTACCTGTCACTGATCCTTCAATGGAGCGGTAGACATGCTTTTCATTTACATCACCAAGGGTCAGAACCAGGCATCCTTGAAGCAGGCATCAGGCAGACGAATATATGAGCATGGAGCCTGCTTCAAGGTCAAGGCAGCTCCAGGCAAAAGGAGGAGCAGGATGAGCTGTGAGCTTCCTGGTGCTGAGCACTTTCCTAATCCTTGCTGTCATCCACGCTGTTTGGAAATCACTTGGGACCTCCCTGGGAAGGTTTATGTTCTCCACCCAGGAGCAAGCAATGCTGTAGCCTCAGCATTATAGAATAATGGAAAGGGCGTAGCCTTTGAAGCCAGACACCCCACCCTTCCCTGGCTTTGAGAACTTGACCAACTCATTCACCTTCCGGAGGCTCAATGTCCTCTGTGAAGTGAAGGTCTCCTATAGGGTGGTAGAGAGGAACTGTAGCACAATGTATATGAAAATAGTTGCCACCCCATAAACAGGGTTTATTACTAGGGTTGCAGCCTTATTAATTAATCTCTGAAAAGGCCCCTGACGAGTCACTATGCAATGTCAAAACTCTAGGGCATTTGGGAAGATCAGGATAGCAGTCCCTCCTGACCCCAGCAAGTAGGCTGGCACCCTCCCTGCAGCCAATGTCTTCTCTTCTCATGCAAAGGTCTTCAGGATAGTTGTGCCAACCTCATTTATTCCTATCATGTTGCTGAAAATCAGCTCTCAGGTTCTTAATTTAATACTAATAGCATTCATATGTAATATTTATTGAGCATTTACTATGTGTTAAACAGTTAAGATGTGCCAATCACTGTACTAAATAGTTTATAAACATTATCTTCCAGACCCTGAACAATCCAGATCACGTTAGAGCCAGATAACCAAGGCTGCTTAGAGACCCTGTCTCAGAGGGTCTCTCTCAGGCCACCCTTCCCCTAAGTTCAGCATCAAAGGTCCAAGGGAAAGGTGATCTGTTCAAGTAGAAGTCATTGCCATGCCTCCTCCCCCAAGCCCCTAGCCCACCTTCCAGACAATATTTTGCTTATCTGAGACCCTAGAGCCCAATTCCAGGGCCTATGCATAAACTCTTCCCAAAGTCTGAACTTCCTGAGGGCGCACCATGTCTTGCCATCAGCCTCTAAACTCTTAGGTCTGTGCGATGGCCAAGGGCAGCTGTTTCCAGGGATGGGGGTGTGTGAATAGGCATGGCAAATGTGAGTTTGGGTATCTATGTAGAGCAGTACAGGCCAGGGTAGAAAGCGAAGGACATGAACTTCAGCTAAGTCCTCCCTTTTGCTTTTGCCCCTGGCCTTCCAAATGATGGGTGCTGACCTGCACCAATGGCCCTGGAGAAGAATCCTACTTTGGCACTTTCCAGATGAGGGGTAGCAGCCCAGGCCCCTAGCCATCAGAGGACAGTAATGACATACCATCGCTCTATCACCACCACTAATGAACACAGTGAGTTCTATTTTTGGAGAGGGAAAAGGCTGTAAGTACAGCCAGAAAACAAAAGAATGAGACCATTTTAGTACCTGCAGTAAAGGAGGACATTGGAGTCATTCCAAAATCAGTGCCCTCCTCCAACAAAGAAAGTGTGGGGATTCTATCCAAGGAGCCTATACATATTCATATAGGAAAGCATTATGGAGCCAGGAACCTTCCTGAGCATGCTCAGTAAAGATAAATTTAAGCATGCTTAGTTTGAGGCTATAGTTCTTGTGGCTGACACGTTCTTACCATGCTTAGCTCAAGGTCATAGAACTCATGTTCAAAAGGTTAAAACAGGGCTGGAGATATGGCTCAGCAGTTAAATGCACTTGCTTACAAAGCCTGAAGGCTGGGGTTCAAATGCCCAGTTCCCATGTAAAGCCAGATGCATAGAGTGGCACGTACATCTAGAGTTTGTTTGCAGTGGCAGGAAGTTCTGGCATGCTCATATTCTCTCTCTCTCTTTCTCTTTCTCTCTCTCTCTCTCTCTCTCTCATCTGTCTACCTCTTTCTGTCTCTCATAAATAAATAAATACATATTTTTTAAAATGTTAAAATGGTGGACAAGGGCAGTTGTGGGTATGCTCAGCATACTTTTTAAAGATGGTAGGCAGGAATAAAGATAGTAGACAGGGCATGCTCAGCTATGGTAGACAAGAGGCTGGAGACATGGCTCAGCAGTTAAGGAGTTTGTAGCCTAAGGACCTACATAAAATTCCTCAGTGCCCACATAAATCCAGATGCACAAAGTGGTGCATGCATCTGGAATTCATTTGCAGCTGTTGGAGGCCCTGGTGTGCCCATTCTCTCTGTCTGTCTCTCTTCTCTCTCTTCTCTCTCTCTCTCTCTCTCTCTCTCTCTCTCTCTCTCTCTCTCTGCTTGCAAATAAGTAAAGAAAACCTAGAAGAAGGAGGAGGAGAAGGAGAAGCAAAAGAGTAGACAGGAGTACTTCTGGGCATGCTCAGCTTCTTGTTCCACAGCAGGTTTTACCTGACCCCAGGAGAGGACTCTTAGAGGTAGCATTACTATCAGAGGTTGCCCAGAAGAGTGCCTGCTCACTTAGCTGCTAACATGGACATTGCCAAATGTCCCCATCCCCCCAGTGGAAGGGGCAAATCACTCAGTTAAGTAAAGTGAGATGAGAGAGAGAATTTAGAAACGAGGGCAGCTAGCTACTACAAGGGGAGAAAAGACAGATTGATTTAGGATTAAGGACCTGGGTCCTACCACGCTCTGCAGCACTTAACTATTACAAGCTTTGTGGTTGTTTTGTTTTGCTGTTGTTTTCTTTTCTTTATTTTATTTTATTTTTTTTTTGATACATCACAGCGATTCTCCCACCTCTGCCTCCTGAGTGCTGGAATTAAAGGCGTGTGCCACCACGCCCAGCTATTTATTTTTATTTTTGAGATAGGGTCTCACTCTAGCCCAGGCTGACCTGCAATTCACTATGTCCACTATGTCGGCTCAGGGTGGCCCCAGGCTCCCAGTTTTGGGATAAAAGACGTGCACCACCACACCCAGCTGCTACTCAGTTTTTGTTGTTATGACCACACATACTTGACTAAATCAACTTCTAGGAGGAAAGGGTTATGGGACTCAGTTGCAGAGGTTTGAGCCCATGGTCACTGGATTCCACTGATCCAGAGGAGAGGATGAACACCATGACAGGAAGAATGTGGTGGAGCAAAGGAACTCTTCTCTTTTAAATAAATTTTTAACATATGCTGCAGTATGTCCCCTCCACCAGTCCCCATTTCCCCACAGGCCCTCCTCAGTAGGGTTATTGGTTTTCACTGTGGGTCTCTGGGGGGGGGGGAGCTGTGCTTCAGGGTGTTTCTACCCACCTTGTGGTTCTTACAATCTTCCCATTCCCTGGTCCACATCAATCCCTGAGCCTTGACTGTGTGTTATCCATCCGTTGGTGGTGACTTCTCTGCAGCCGCAGTATTTCTGTTATGATATATTTCAGCTCACCTCAGTGTTGTTATTTCATGGGTGTGGATGCCAGGCTAGCTTCCTCCACAAGTCCTCCTGGACCCTGGCAGATGTGGTAGAGGTGACACATCTGTTTGCGAGCATTTGGCTGTCTTTTCCTGCATTGATGGATCTTGGGTCTCCCCAGTATTCTCTACCATCTGTGAAAGAAAACAGATTATCTGACCAAGGGAGAGAGCAGCTTTGATTCAAGGGGGTGTGCCTAGGAGCTTGAGACACATTTTGATGAGGCTACCCACTTAATTTGTACAGGGGACCCTGGGGGCTTCTCTCTGGGTAATGTGATTGTCCTGACCATGAGGTGCTGACTTGGTTCTCAGTACCAGTTATGAGTTCCCTCCTGCTGAGCTGGCATCATGTCCAATCAGAGGGTAGTTGGTTACTCACAAAGTCTTATTGCCACTATTACACGAGGGTGTCGTTGTCTGGCTGGTGGATTGCATGGCTTGCAGGGTCTCCTGCTTATTCACGCTGTGGTGACCACTGTCACCCAGAAGCTCCCATGCACTTTCCAGCCTCATGACAGCTTGCCAGGCGAGGACTGGCTTTCCCCTCATTTCCCATGTTGTTTCTCAGTGTTCTGAGATTGCAGCCTGTAGTGTCTTCAACAATAGAGTCTTACCTTTTAGCTCCATTGGGTAACCAAGTGCTTGGCAAAGGCCTCTGTTTGGGGGGATTTTGTGGATCACCCTGGCCAATTTCTCGCTGTGGAGGTTAACCTAGATATGACCCTAGGCCCCACAAGCCTATGGTTTAAGGATTAAGCTTCCTCCACCTTCTACTGGGCATTTCTGTCTGGTCCATCCACCTCCCTGAGTTGGGGGTTCTATCTCTAATACTGGTTTCCAGGAGGAAGGTAAAAGAGCTCATCTCTTGACACTCAAGAAGTAGAGAGAGGCCAAGCAGGCCAGGGACAGGACATACCCTTTAGGCACACCCCCAGTGACCTACTTCCTCTAACAAGGCCCACCTCCTAAGTCTCTACCCTTCCCATTAATGTCATTAATTTATCATTCCATCAGTGAACTACCCCACTGATGACGTCAGATCCCCCAGGAGCCAATCACTTCCGAAAGCTCCATCTGCTGCTGTCAGCGAAGCCTTTAACAAATGAGCCTTTGAGGGACACTTTGGGAAGAGGAAAAAAACCATCTCAGCCTCACCTTCATGGACCACAGAGTCTGTTGGGGAGATGAACCTCATGCAGACATATCCAGATGAGACCTAAAAGTTCCAAGGAAGGGAGCTCACATCTGGCTTGCAGGCAGGAGCAAAGGCTTTCTGAAAGAGATGGACATTTGAGCAGAGCCTGAAAGGATACATAAGATTGTGCATAAGGGCCTGGAGAGATGGCTCAGTAGATAAAGCCTTGCAGTGCAGGAGTGACAACTGGAGATCAGATCCCCAGCACCCACGTAAATGCCAGGCAGGAATGGCAGCCCACCTGTAATCCCAGTGCTTGGAAGGCAGAGAGGGATCCTTGGAGCAAGCTGGCAAGTTGGTGTTGGTGAACTCTGGGTTCAAGTGAGAGACTGGGCCTTGGAAAATAAAGTGTTGAGTGATCAAGGAAGACATGTGACGTTAACCTCTGGCCTCCACATGCACGTGAACATGGATACACACCATACTCACATATAAATGCAAAAAAGAAAAAAAAAGATTGTAAGGCTGGAGAGATGGCTCAGCAGTTAAGGCACTTGCCTGCCAAGACTAATGATCTAAATTTGATTCTCCAATAGCCACATGAAGTCAGATGCACAAAGTGGCCCGTGCATCTGGAGTTCCTTTGCAGTGGCTAGAGGCCTTGATGTGCCAATTCTCTCTCTCTCTCTCTCTCTCTCTCTCTCTCTCTCTCTCTCCTTGCAAATAAATAAAAATTAAAAACAAAGCTGGACATGGTGGTCCACACCGTTAATCCTAGCACTAGGGAGGCAGAGGTAAGAGGATCACCATGAGTTCAAGGCCACTTTGAGACTACATAGTGAGCTCCAGGTCAGCCTGGGCTAGAGTGAGACCCTACCTCAAAAAAATAAAAATAAAAGTTAAAAGCAAAAACAAACCAAAACACAGTGACTCCAGGTTCAGTGAGAGTCCCTCTCAAGGAAATAACAGGCAATGGAGGACATCCAACATTCCACTCTGGCTTCTGCATGGGACTACCAGCTCTGGATGTATACAACTGCACACACACACGTGAATAGACTGTACATCCATGTGCGATACATACCACACATGAGTAAATAAATTAATTACTCTGCACCCAAACCAGGTGATCTGGGACTCCAGTCACTGATGCTGCAGTGGGTTGAGTGTGACTCGATCAAGGTGCAGTGACTACTTCCTCAAGCCCCTCCTTGACAAGAGGTGCCAGTGGGCCGCTAGCCTCTCTGAATTTGCCTCAGAATTGTCCATTCTGCGCATTATGCTTCAGTTGACCGAGTGCCTCTCTTCACCCTGTTCCATCCTTTTCCACTCAACTAGGGTCTGAGCATGATTCAAAGCTCTAGAAAATCACACCCCAAGTAGCAACTGCCTTATTTTTAGCAGACCAGTACCCCCATGAACAGTGTGGATCTTGGCCAAAGTCACAGAGTCAGCGTTGCCAGGCTATCTCTGTGCCCATTACATTTGGAGGTCCAAGCCTTATAGAACCAACCAGAATCCCAAACGGATCTGAGCATACCTTGGCCCAGTCTGCTAGCCTTCAAGAAGCACCTAATTTTAGTTCTAATCACATATCAGCTGGTCTGCTATTATAGTGAAATTTATTTTAAGAAAGAAATCCTGTGTCACTGTTGTTGAGGAGACACTGACTGAATCATTTGCCAGAAACGGGAGGTAACCATGGAGATAAATACATAGACAAGTAAAACCAGAAAATATCTAGCTGGGTGCTGTGGCCTTCTGAGGCTCTCTCCCCTGACTGTTCCCTGACTCCTCCGCTTTCTATCTGAAAGGGAAACCAAGGCAGGGTGAGAGAATCATAGAAGACATTAATACCAAGCTGAGTGTCCTTGAGACAATCTAGAAGATTGATCCAGAACTCAAACTATGTGATCAGAGGTTAAGTTATAAAATGATGTCATTGGAGAAGCAGGACAAGTGGAATTGGATTTATGAATCAAGAGATGT
This sequence comes from Zapus hudsonius, assembly GCA_004024765.1. Lineage (NCBI taxonomy): Eukaryota > Metazoa > Chordata > Mammalia > Rodentia > Dipodidae > Zapus > Zapus hudsonius. The sequence goes on from PVHP010014603.1 coordinate 28,311, forward strand.
GGTTCAAACTCTAATGTCATTTCACCTTGCTGTGTAACTGTGGTCAAGACTGCTGCTCTCTATGATCTTTTACTCTTCTAAAATAGGATGAGGGGCCATAGAGATTGCTCAGTGGTTAGAGGTGCCTGCTTGAAAAGCTTGAGGACTCAGGTTCAATTCCCCAGTACCCCACATGAAGCCTGATACACCAAGGAGCACATGCATATGAAATTTGTTTGCAGTGAAGGTAGGTTCTGGTATGCCCATATCCACTCTCTCTTTCTCCCTGTCTTTTCTCTTTTCAAATACACAAATAAAAATATTTTTAAAAATAAAATAAGCTGGGCATGGTGGCACACGCCTTTAACCCCAGCATTCAGGAGGCAGAGGTAGGAGGATCACCATGAGTTCAAGGCCAGCCTGAGACTACAGAGTGAATTCCAGGTCAGCTTGGGCTAGAATGAGACCCTACCTTGAAAAAATAAAATAAAATAAGATGACATCCATGAGTCTATGACCCAGGAGTACCAGGGTCACTGCTCAAAACTCTGGGGTAAATAGAACAACAGGACAGGGAGGGAGGGACAGGTCCCCTCAAGGTTAAGACCCCAGCTGCATCAATAACATACTGACACTTGGGAAATCGTGTCACAAAGATTTAGAGAGTCAGGAATTATTTATGGCAGCTTGCAATGACTGGTCCAGAACAGAACCTAGTCAGCTGCAGATAAGCACTGGGCCCCTGGCAGTGGGAAGGAGTCTGGTCCAGGCTAGCTGGGTCGGCTTGGAGTGAGGTCCCACTGTGGGAAACCATGTGTGGTATCTCAGGCAGGTTATGGAGGATCTGAGTGGGATGTTTCCAGAGGCCTTAGACCTGCCTTGTGGGTGGAGACAGGAGGCAGGATAACTTTATTGCAAACTTGCAGATTGTGAAATTCCATGAAGTTTGTAGATGATCAAAACTTCATCCACTCCCTGGGTGCCTGTTCCCTGGCATGCTTGATAGCTAGAATTCACGGCGAGCTGAATGACAGCTGTCAGGCAGGGTGGAGAGCACTGTGCCTAGATGCAAGTCCTGGGTCTGTACCAAGACCAGTCACCTAATCTCTCTGAGCGTCGGTTTCTTCACCTATCAAAAAATCGTGTTATTGTTCCAAGAAGAAATAACAGTGGAGTATTTAGCACTGGGACATCTCTATCACACTTCCTGAGGCTCAGGGTCTATTGCCGAAGAGGTGGAGGAAAGACTGTAAGAACCAAAGGAAGGGTAGGACTGCTTACAATGCAAACTTCCAGACACAAAATGGCCTTGACATTCATGACTTCACAGTGCCTGATAATACCTACACATAATGGGAGGGAAAGATGATGACACCGATACAAAACAGAGACTGAGAGGGGAAAGAGATACAGAGGAGGGTGGGGAGGGAATCATAATGGTTTATGGTCTATAATTATGGAAGCTATCAATAAAGTTTTTAAATGGTGTTAACATCAGCACAATTGAAAGGCGATGAGATAACAGATGGCATGCTTAGCTCCACAGACACTCAACACGGTACACAGTGCATGGTAAACTCCTCATGGTGGAAGGCATTATTTGAACTAGGGCAAGGCCTACCAAGTTCACAAAACTATCTACTTGGCAAGATGAAGCTAGAACCCACAGGGGTCCTAGACAAGTATCACCTCTCTAAGCTTCAGCTGCCCTGTGAGCAAAATTGCTCCTGCAACATTCACTATTAACATATTTAGATCACTCCAAGAAAAGGCATTATTTGCAGGTAAGCATAATATCAAACTTTTTTTGTATAACCACTATTTACCCAAGTTCTTAAAATCCTGCCCAGTTGTTCAGTCCCAGGGCAGTAAACTAGGAAACTCTTTGAGAACCAAACAATAGTCCTAATCCTGCACTGGATCAGTTTCAAGCAGAGTGTGGAGCTTGCTGGGCTCCTTGCTTTTTATGAGCTCATCTGGGGATTTTCCATCCCTTGGTAAGTGTGATTCCCAGTGATCTCCCCCCTCAGCCTAGCTGGTGCTGCCTGGTGGCCCCAACCTGGAAAGTCAAGTGAACTGTCTTCTCCCTGGATGAGGTGTCAAGCCTAGGATGAGGCTGACAGAAGGCTCAGCCTGCAGTCCTACGTGTTTGGGAGCTGAGTCTACGGAGCTGCGTGTCGCATAGGACTTCCTCCTCTGTAAATGGTGAGAGCCAGTGTGGCTCAGACTGGTTCTGAGTGCTTTGCAAGTGTCATCCACTTCAACCTTGACAAACTTTTGAAGTAGGAACTAACACTATTTCCATTTTTAAAACATTTTATCTAGTTATTTGCTTGTGTTTGTGTTTGTGTTTGTGTGTGTGTGTGTGTGTGTACATGCACGCACACGTGTACAGGTATAGGTGCGCCAGGGTCTCTTTCCCCTGCAAACAGAATGCCAGATGCTTGTACCACTTTTTGCATCAGGCTTTGCATGGGTGGTTGGAGAATTGAATCCAGTTCGCCTGCTTTGGAAGCAAGCACTGTAACCACTGAGAAATCTTCCCAGTCCCATTCTGCCCATCTTGTCAAGGCACAGATATGTTTAGGAACTCACCACACTAGGAGTAAATAGTAGAATCCTAGCGTGAACCCAGCCAGCTTTCATCCATTCCTGCACCAAGTGTGTTCTGAATGTGTCCACATACCGAGCACTGCACAGACCCTTTGGTACGTCAGTAAACAGAAACGATGAGGCTTTCCCATGCTTAGGTTATGTTATAAAGCATAACAAATAAATGAGCCCCTTACATTTCTAGAAGGTTTTTAAATGCTCTAAGGAAAGGGAGGCTAGAGCAAGGTAGTGGGTTAGGAGTACTGGGATCCAGGTGTGTATGTTATAATATTAGATAAGCTGGGGCTGGAGATGTAGCTCAGTGGTAGAGAACTCACTTGGCATGAGGCCCTAGCTTTCATTCCTGGCACTGTAAAACTAAAAATAACTAACACTTTGCCTGGTGAGATGGCTCGTGGCTAAAGGTGCCTGATTGCAAAGACTTCGGGTCCAGGCTCAATTCCCCAACACCTAGGTAAAGCCAGATGCACAAAGTGGCACAGGTGTCCATTCTCCCCTCTCGCTGTCTCTCCCTTTCAAATATATAAATAAAATATTTTTAATAATAGCCTGGATATAATGGCATGTAATCCCAGCACTTTGGAGGCAGAGTCAGGAGGAACCAAGTTCCAGGTCAGTCTGGCCTGTATAGGGAGCTCTTGGCCTGCTTAGGCACAGAGTAAAATGATCTTAGAAAGAAAAACAAAAATCTGATCATGGATTGAGCAAAGGTTTGGAAGCAGATCCAAGTGTGGTGGTACATGACTGTAATCTCAGCTCTCAGGAGGCTGAGGCAGGTTGCAAGTTCAGAACGGGTGAAACAGTATACTCAGCTAAGATCCTTACTTGAAAGAAAGGAGGGCAGAGGTAACCCCAGGTGTTACCTGGGAATTGGGGTTGGAGGAAGGATCACAGGCAAGGGGAACATAGGAACATAGACACTATAATGGCAGAGTAAGAGAATTAGGGTCAGAGAGGAGTAAAGATGAGGGGAGGGAGGTCCTTTAACAGCATACTTACAAGAAATACCCCAGTGGAGACCATGGAAGTTGAGAACTGAAGAACGAGGGCTCCAAGAATGGGGAAGTAGAAGCAAAACATTTCAGAAAGATGTGCTTTCCAGACTCCATATCTTGCTCACCCTTGAGGAGGAAAACTACCATTTCAAGTCTAAAGCTCAGTCCTCAGGAAATGTAGGATGACTAAAGGGGGAGTGTGTAGGAAGTTTGAGGGATGCCTAGCTATAGAAGCCCTGAGGCTCTGACCCTAGGGTTCAGGGTCTAGGGCAGACGAAAATGAGGCCAGGGTGTACTTAAGCAAAATGAAACACAAAAGCAGTACTAAAATGGCTGGGCTCCAAGATCTGCACTCCCAACCAAGGTGAGAACTGGTTAAGTTCACTAGTTTATGAGATGAGATGACCTCCTCTGCTATCTCCTCCAAGTTCTTGCCCTTTTCCTCTTCCTCATTTTGTTCTTTCTTCAATTTTAATGAAAGTTGGACTCATTGACCTGCATATAGCGGTTCCACTGAGAAAGGCCTGGAGAAACCAGTCAGCTCTGCAGAGGACATTCACAGGCTGCCAGCAGCTGGCACTTGTGAGGAGAGGGGTTCCACCTGTCAGAAATAAGAATATGATGAGTGTTATCATTACCTTCTCATTGCTGGGACAAACACCCAACCTGAAGCAGCTTATGGGAGGAAAGGGTTTATTTCAGGCTTACAGACTCCAGAGGAAGCTTCATCAAGGTGGAGGAAACTGGCTCACTTCATCATACATGCACAGCAGAGAGAGAACAAAAAGCTAGAGCTCAAGCTGGCTCTCCACACACCTTAGGGCTGGACTCAAGATCCACCCCTCCCCCACACATACTCCAGCAGGGCTCCACCTAAATAGGAAGCTTAATCAAAATTACCTAAAGCTATAGGGGCCATTTACATTCAAACACAATGAGGGCATATATATATATATATATATACATATATATATCACATAAGAAACAAACCAGAGGTACTGAACACCTGCCATTTTAGAATACTTTTAAAAAATATTTACTTATTTGAGAGAGAGAGAAGAGAAAGAGAATGAGTGTGTGAGTGTGCCAGGGTCTCCTGCCACTGCAAACAAAATCCAGATACATGTGCCACTTTGTGCATCTGGCCTTATGCGGGTACTGGGGAATCCAACCCAGGCTGTCAGACTTTGCAAACAAGTGACTAGAAACAGAGCCATCTCTACAGCCCCTTAGATTACTTTTTAATAATATTTTTATGCATTTGAGAGAAAGATAGGTGAGAGAGAGTATGAAAACCAAGGCCTGCTTATCACTGTAAACAAATTCCAGACACATGCACCGCTGGCTTTATATGGGTACTGGGGAATGGAACCTGAAACACAAAAGCCTTCAAGCTTTGTAAGCAAGCATCATCTCTCCAGCCTGATTCCTTTAATATATATATTTGAGACAGAGAAAAGAGGTAGACAGAGAGAGTGAGTATGGGTGCACCAGGACCTCCTATCACTGCATTTAGCTTTCTTTTTTTATTGTCCATAATGAGTTACATTATTTAGTGGGCAGACATCGAGTTGTTATCCCCAATTCCCAGATGCCCTCCCTCCCCCATCCCCAATCAGCTGGATATTGCATTTAGCTTTACATGAGCACTGGAGAATGGAAGCTGGACCATCAGGGCTGCAAGCAAGCACCTTTAACCATTGAGCAATCTCTCCAGCCCCCATTTAGATTTCTTTACCCAGAATGGAAGTTTATAGGCTGTGAAGCAACTCAGTGCATGCCTGGGTCTGTAGATATGAAAGCCCCAAGATACAGATAAGAACCTCATGTCTTGAGAACACAGAATCAGAACCAAGGTCAGCTAAACAAAGAAGCTAAAGAAACTCAGGGTGTGGGGTTATATTAGAACCCGGCAAGATTGTATCTCCCTGAGCACACAGACAATGGGGCAGAGGCAATGTGTTCAGGGAATTAAAAAAATTACTTTCTGGGCAGGAGAGATGGCTCAATTGTTAATGGAGCTTGCCTGCAATGTCTGATGGTTCTGGTTTGATTCCCCAGTATGCACACAGGGGAACATGTGTCTGGAGTTTGTTTTCAGTGGAGGAAACCCTGGCATGCCCCCCTCTCTCTGCCTCTTTTTGTCTCTCTTAAATAAATCAATCTTAAAAAAAAATATTTTCTGTGCCCAGGTGGCTCAGTACCATTTTTTTTTTTTTTGGTTGTTTCTGGGCTGAGCTTCACATTGCAAGATCAAAACTAAACTGCCTCAGTTTCCCTGCTCAGGGTCTCTGTCTCTTTATTAAAAGAGGTGTTACTTCCTAACACAGCCAACATTCTATAGCTCAGATTTGCAACATTGGTTCAGCTTTGCCTGGAGGACAGGGGTGGAGGGGGCTGAATCTGTTCTAACCTCCTTTCAACAGAGCCAAGGACTGAGGCTGGATGTGGTGGTCCAGCCTGAAATCCCAGCACTTGGAAAGCAGAGGCAGGAGGTTTTGAAGTGCTAGGCTAGCCTGGGCTAAAAACAAATCAAAGTGGAGGGAGAAGATCAGAGTTGGCTGCACACTTGTAATCCTAGTACATGGGAGGTGGAGTCAGGAGTTCAAGGTCATCCTCAGCTACATGGCCAGTTTGAGGCCAACCTGGGCTACCTGAGACCCTGTCTGGAAAAACTGAGAAACAGCTTCCACCTCCAAAGAGTGACAAGTGGAAGCATTAGGGGGTGTCTCTTTTCTAAAAATAATAATAATAATAAAAAATAAATTATCGATTTGCAAGGAGAGAGAATGGGCTCACCAGAGTCTCTTGCCACTGCAAACTCGACATATGTACCACTTTGTGCGTCTGGCTTTACGTGGGTACTGGGAAATCGAACCCAGACTGTCAGGCTTTGTAAGTAAGTGCCTATAACAGCTGCATCATCTCCCCAGCGGTGGGGTGTCTCTAACATAAGTGGAACTTGGTGTGAAGAAGTGGTCAGGGCCCTGTGGGAGGGAGGACTCTGGAGGAACTGGCCATGCCAGAGGAGGCAACGTGTGTTCCAACCGAGCACGGCATGCTGACCCCCTCCGCCCTTCACCTTCCAGACTGTTCTGCAGGGACCTTGTCACCATCTTTGCTGCTGTCACAATGGTCAACCCTGCAAGGTTGCCAAGCATTCTGGGATGGAGGGATGAAAGGCAGCGAAGGGTAGTCTCCTCCACTTTCGGAGTTGCTCTCCGGGCGGCGACTGCGTGCACTCGGTCCCCACGCGGGGAGTGTCCACGGCGGGGACGCGGGGGGACAGCTGTCGCAGTGCGCAGGGCCAGTGCGCACAGACCCGGCGCCGGCGCGGTGCGCAGGGCGGACGCCCCCGCCCGCGGCTATAAAAGCCTCGTCACCTGCGGCCACTAGCTACGCAGCGCGTCCTCTCGCCTGGAGAAACCGAGTCACCATCTCCCGCGGCGGCTTTCCTGGACATGGACCCTGAGACCTGCCCCTGTCCTACCGGTGAGCTCCCACCCCACCCTGCTTGTGGCACAGTGCACCCCTTTACTGGCAAAGACCCCCCTCGCCCAGTCTTCACTCAAGGACGCTTGGGGGAGGGGAACTCTTATTTCTCATCTTGAATCCCACGAATGATAAGAATTCCCCAGTGGAGTAAGCGCCCAGAGTTAGCACCTGCTGGGGGGGGTCGGGGATGGGGGCTTGGCACGCTTGAACCCTTCCTGTGGCCCTAGGTGGTTCCTGCACCTGCGAGGAGTCCTGCAAGTGCGAGGGATGCAAATGCACCAGCTGCAAGAAGAGTGAGTGCACCCCCCAACTTCCAGCACCTGGCTGCAAAGAATAGAGTCTCCTAGCCAGGGCTGGGCCAAACCTTCCTCTGCAGATCAACCACAGAGCTTGACACTGTGGGCCCAGGGAAAGATGCTTTGGTAAGATCTGAAAAGATTCCAATACGCAGGTGGGTCTGAGAACTAAGCCCCCACCCACCAGCCCCTCTGCTGGAGACCCAAACCTCCACTGCCCAGGGAATCCCAAGTGAGGCTGGAGGTCAGTTCCAGGACCCTGGCTCTCTGACCTTGTGGCTCTCCTGGGTCTGATCTCCCTCTCCCCTTATTTCCCCCTTCCTCCTCCCCCTCTGACCCTCCTCACTGTGATTTGCGTGGAGGAGTAGGGGTGGGAGGAAGGCTCTATGCCTGTTCTACCTTTGAGTACCTTTAAGGTAGAATAGGCATAGAGCCTGTGAATTTCCTGTGCTTTGCCCATGCATCATCTGTCTCTTTGGGCTTAGTTTGCAAGGCCCAATTTCAAAGCCTTTCACCTCTGCATACCTTCTCCTTAAGGCCTAGTACTCCCTCAGCTGGGCCCTGCGCCCACCATCCCCAGGGGCTCCCTGGCACCCACCCAAGGGGCTGTGGGTTAGTTTTAGGGTGACCCTCAGAGAAAGCCCAGCATGCCTCTGCAGCTCTATAGATAGAGTCAGACCCAACATGACAGGAGGCTTCTAGTCCCCTCCCTTTCCATGGGCACGATGGGGCATCAGACCCAGCTCCTTCGTTTTATCTGCAGGCTGCTGCTCTTGCTGTCCTGAGGAATGTGAGAAGTGTGCCAAGGATTGTGTGTGCAAAGGTGGTGAGGGGGACAAGGCCGAGAAGTGCAGCTGTTGCCAGTGAGAACTGGCCCTCAGTGCAGAGCATGTGTTAACAGTGCTGGGGGCCCCATGACACCTCTGTCCATGCTAGGGCAGGCTGCTGCCCCCTTCCCTGGCTGCCTGATGGCGAGTGACAATAAATTCCATAAACAGTATGAAGCAAGCACTGGTCTTTTCTTAAGGTGGAGGAGATTGTGCAGGGGTGGAAGAACCCACTCCAGGGGAACCACCCAGTTAAAAATGGAATCTCAGGCTGGGGGTGACACACACCTTTAATCCCAGAGATAGGAGGATCATCACAGTGAGTTCAAGGCCAGCCTGGAACTAACTACACAGTGAGATCCTTCATCAGAAAAACCAAAAAGTCAACAATGGAATCCAGAGACTTACCACTGGTGTGTTTAGGAAGGAACCCCAGAGACAGAGAGCCCACCCCTCCACTCTTCCTGCTAAGTCAAGCTAAACTCTGGGGAGACTAGTTTGTTTCTCTAATTGTCCAACCTCAATCTCTTCATTTGTATGGTAGGGCTGGGGGAGGGAAAACCAGCCCTGGCACCAAGGACTTGTGATTTCTAGAATTTTCTAGCTGCTTCCACAAAAACCACTTTTAGTTATGGGAGGAGAATCCAGGAGGGAAACCTTGGAGCTCATCTTGGCAAACTCACCTGTGTTTCCAAGGTCACCTCCCTGAAATTGTCTGTCTCCCCAACAAAGATTACCTCACCTCTCTTTCAAATCTTCTCACTTGACAGTTTGTTTCTGGTCTCTTTTTTTCTTCAAGGGAAAGTAAGATAAAGCGCTTTTATCACCGATGAGAGAAAAGTCCCAGCCCTATGTGGGCTGGCTGAAAGAAGAGACCTTCCAGAAAGAGGCTGCCTGTAAGAAGATACAGGAATATAAACACAGCCATGTTCTTCCGGCTTAATTTTTCAGGACATTCTATTTAAAAGCTCACCACAGTTATTATTCTCATTGTTGGTTTTTGTTTTCTTTCAGCATAACAGGCTGAGCTTAGAAAAGAAAAATATAATAGCCAAGCCAGTTTTCACTCAAACCTTCCAGTATTTCTTGTTCTAAAGCTGCTGGAAATGGTGTTGGCTCAGTACATCATTAGGACAGAGAGGCTTAAATCAGACCCCTGTGTGACCGGAAGTCCTAAGTACCTAAAGCAGTGGTAAAAGACCAGCAGCAGGACAATTGGGCACCCTTTGCATATATATTGTATTAAAAAAATCTTGATGGATTTAAACCCCTAGGAAGAGAGTAAAAGCTAGAAAAAGACTTGGAAGAGGAAAAATATAAGACAGGACTCTGAAAGGCATGTTAGAGAGAGTGAGGGAAAGCGAGGCTTGGTGGTGTCTGCATTTAACCCCAGCACGTGGGAGACAGAGGTAAGAGGATCACTGTGAGTTCAAGACCAGCCTGGGACTACAGAGTGAGTTCCAGATCAGCCTGGGCTACAGTAACTCGAAAAACCAAAAAAAAAAAAAAAAATTTAAAAAGACAGAAAGGCAGAAAGAGGGAGGGAGTTGCTGGGGAGATGGCTTAGTGATTGTAAATGCTTTCTATACAAGCCTGACAACTGTCCCCAGGTTCCCAGAACCCTCGTAAAAGCTGGACACAGCATGAACTGACTGGTGCATTCGTGAACCCACAGTGGTCGCTAACACCCCACAAGAGCAGCACAATTCTGAGCCCATCAACATTTTGACACAGAGGACAAAAGGAAGGAGACAATGAAACAGGAAGGACGACCTAGAAAGAGGAGGGTCCTTGGGATGGGGGCTAGGGAGAGGGGACAGAAAGAGGATGAAGGGAGGGGAGCATGATTAAATTACTGCGTGTTCTTATATTAAAGTTCTCAATAGGCCTAAAGAGATGGCTCAGCAGTTCAGGCACTTGCTTGCAAAACCTCACAGCCCTGGTTCAATTCCCCAGTACCCATTTATAGCCAGATGCACAGAGTGGCACATGTGTCTGGAGTTCATTTACAGTGGCAGGAGACCCTAGTGTGCCTATGAGCTTTCTCTCTCATAAATAAATATTTTGCCAGGCATAGTGGCGCACATGTTTCATCCCAGCACTTGGGAGGCAGAGGAAGGAGGATCATCATGAATTCAAGGCTAGCCTGAGACTACCTAGTGAATTCTAGGTCAACCTGGGCTAGAGGGAGTCTCTACCTCAAAAACAAAAAAGTTCTCAGTAAAAATTATTTTATTTTGGGGCTGGAGAGATGGCTGAGCGGTTAAGGCACTTGCCTCCAGTGCCTAAGGCCCCAGGTTCAATTCCGCAGTACCCACATAAGCCAGACCCACAAGGTAGTGGCCCTGGTGCTCTCTCTCTCTCTCTCTCTCTCTCTCTCTCTCTCTCTATCTATCTCTATCTATCTCTGCTTGAAAATGAATAAGTAAAAAAAATTTTTTTTAATTATTTTATTTTACTTTTT